>BQNB010135681.1:729-18121 GCA_026074375.1 Tanacetum coccineum | reverse complement strand
CTAGTTCTCTCCCAACCATTTCTCTCTCTCTAACTTTCTCTCTCTAAGATCATAAGTGTGTGAAATTTGGGAACCTACAATGTCATTTCGTTAAAAACTTGTCTACTTTTACTAATAGATTTTGAAACAGGTAGAAAGGCAACGTTTTTAGCAATGTTTGGTTTTGTTCTAACAAATGGTTTTCTCCACATTATCTTCCTAACTTCTTTTGCGTGTTCCAACTGATAAAGATACTCCAGTGAGGATCCTTTAAAAATTTCATAAAGATTATTCTGATTAGTGTAATCATATGGTTTCACTTTTTCTTTATTCAATTTTGATCTACTCTCATTTTTAAGAGTCATGGTCTCTTCCCTTTCAGGGACAAATCTGTTTGCATGATCAGAATTATCATATGGGGTCTCATACAAACAGGGCTTTTCAGATTGAGCTTTCTTGAGGTACCTTGGATTGGCAAAGGTTAGTCTACCATTATATGTCGCGCATTTAGGTGCTAACATATGAATGGTCTGAATTGACTGATTACGAGTATAAACAATTTCGTTCAAAAACTTTAACTGTTTGTCCATTTCAATCATCTTGTCAATATCTTTTTCTTCTTTAACCTTTAAATCCGAAATGACCTTTGTATTCTCTTTGAGATAACCTTCCAGTTGTGACTTAGTTAAAAGACTCTTTTTGACTAAATCATCGTGTTTCTGATCAAGAACTGAAATTTCATAGGCTTTTGTCTTTAAACCTTCTTTAATTTCAATGTCTTTTAAAGCTAATAGTCCTAGAGTTTCATTTAACTTTGTTTGAAGAATCTCATAATCAATCGTCCGGTCATTAAAGGCTTTGTACTTCTCAAACTCATTCTGTTTGTTCTGAAGTGCAATCAGACAACTATCCCGACAACTAATAGCCTCCCCCAGAGCACTATTGGTTTCATCAAGGTTAGTTTTGCACTTTTCCAATTCTTGAGTCAATGATGCGTTTGCTTTCTTTAATTGCTTTAAAATCGTTTTGTTTTCCTCCGTATCCAGAGTTAAATTAGCAATTAAATTAGCAAGCGCATCACGCTCATCAACACATTCTACAGCATTTTGATCAACCTGATTATCATTAGTACATATATTTGATGAATCAGGAGTGACATTGCTATCATCCTTCTCCAAAACATATGTGTCGTTAATGGATTCAGGTTGCTCAGAATGTCGTCTCACATTGTCATACACATTACTTTCATCATGATTTTGTACCTGTTCCAATGGCTGACCAGTAGAACTGGATTCTTCAGGTGAGACCTCCTGAATCTTTGCCATGTAGCTGTAATGTGCTTCCAATTCCTGTTCATCAATCTCTTCATCCGTGTCCTCTAGCCAATCAGCTTGCTCAGCTTGCAGAGGAACACCTTGTTCAGCTTGTTTGCACATCATCATCTTTTCCTTGTGATACGCGTAGTCTTTAACCCGCTTTGGCTTCCTGCATTCCTTTGCATAGTGCCCATATCCCTTGCAGTTAAAGCACTGTATCCCAGTCTGTTGCACTACCTGACTGCCTACTGTTTCCCTAGCCCCAGCAACTGTCATTGTCCTTTGATTCCCAAACTGCCTTGACTGATTGTCATTGTTATACCTTGGTGTGGTATCTTCAGTCTTGTTCCTGGAGTTTGAAGAAGTTCGAAGGTTGTTGTTGGTAGGTTTGTAGAGCTTCTTGAAATACTTTGCAAGGAGTGCCAAATTCTTTTGCATTTCCTTGTCCCTCTGAGCTTGTTCAGGATCACTGTCTTCTTCAGAGACAGACTCAGATTGAGGTGTAATTGGTTTGGCGACCTCTTTGCCTTTGTGTCTGGTAGATGCACTTTGTCTTGTGGAAGATGATGTTGCATTTGATCTTTGAGGTTTTGGTGCTTGATAGTAAGTATCTGAATATGGTTGAGCAGCCGCAAGAAGTGCTAATGGATTTGCACTTTTGGCTATTCTCTCAGCACGAATATCATTAACCTCCTTCTGAAACTGCTTGAGAATGTCAAATAGTCTGTGATATGAGATGGTGTCTATTTTTTCTGATTGCTTGACAAGCGTCACAAACCTTGACCATTCTGGTTGAAGCTGTTGAAGAAATTGAACATTCACTTGCATTGTGGTAACTTGCAAGTTGTTCCTTTTCAATTCATTCATCAGTTTATAAAACCGTGAGTAATAAGACTCCATGGATTCTCCATCTCGAGAAGTAAATTTCCCAAATTCCCAGAATAGATTGGTCTTTACATCTTGTACGTTCAACGATTCCCCTTGTTGTAGCCTTTCAATGGCTGTCCACATCTCCTTTGCTGTGTTACATGCATCAACAGTTGAGTAAATTTCATCCCCAATACCAGTCAGATCAAGAAATAGCTTTCCTTTTCAGCTTGAAAGTAAAGTTTGTTCTCTGTGTAGGTGTGTATCGTCTCTACTTCCTCTTGTGCAGCTACTGGTAGATGTTCTATGATGCTTCAACTGCTTGCTATTAGTACGTTCGTAGGCATATGAGTCAAAGATGCACTTCCTCAGATATTCACCATTCGTTTTAGTGTCAAGGTATCGTAGAAAACGCGAATGCCACTGAGAATATCTTCCTGGTCCAAGCATCGGTGGACGCTCTTTTGAACCAGCTGCCATTATATTGTTATGCATTTGGCTATCTGTGGAGGATGTGTTAACTGGAGTAGACATGATGAATGAATAGTTATGAATTATGAAGTGTGATTGATTTTGTTGGATCTTAAGTGGATATGATGTGATTTAAGTTGTGGTTGTGTAAGCAATGCACGTTCACGGGATTTTACACGTCTATGATTAAAACCGATAAATGAATTAACGGGATTTTACAAAATCAATAGAAAACCGTGAGTGTTTTGATTCGGAATCAGCGGCGAAAAATTCCAAAAAAAACTGAAAAATGTCAATTTCTCATAGAAAACGATGTTTTCGGGCTTCGAAAAATCCTTAACCAGCTAAAGGGTGGTTACAGCGTGATCCGTCTCGTTTTTCTCTTCGATTTGAGAGGTCACGGGCCTAAAACGGACTTACGGATCAAAAGTTATGGCTGTTTTACTGAAACCCTTTTCGTCACACAAATTTTCTAAAAAATTTCGTTCGGTCCAAAAAAAATTTGCTCGTTCGATCCTCTCGTTCGATCCGCTCGTTCGATCGCTCGTTCGATCCGCTCGTTCGATCGCTCGTTCGATCCGCTCGTTCGATCGCTCGTTCGATCGCTCGTTCGATCCGCTCGTTCGATCGCTCGTTCGATCGCTCGTTCGATCGCTCGTTCGATCCGCTCGTTCGATCGCTCGTTCGGTCCGGTCGTTCGATCGCTCGTTCGGTCCGGTCGTTCGATCCGCTCGTTCGGTCCAAACGTCTTTCCACTCGTTCGATCGTTACAACTTTTTCCGCTCGTTCGGTTGTTCTAGATTTCACTCGTTCGATCGTGACGTTTTACCACTTTTTCGTTCTTCTCTTCTTTTCACCCGAGTATTACCCAATGAAGCCGAGAGATTTTCCAACAACAAACTGAGCCACGAAAAAATATTTATGCCGAGTGATGAATCAACCTAGCTGCCGAATTCAATATGCTTACCACACCAAAAAAAACCACGCTATCCACCCGAGGCTCTGATACCAATTGTAGGTTCCCGATTTACACTTTCACTTCATAACCCGAACCACGAAGCAAGAAACTAGAGAGAGAGAGAGAATCGAAAAGAGAGAGAGAGATGAGAGAGAGTTGAGAGAAAAAGAAATTTAGATATATTGAAAATTATAAAAACTAGATATTTTCTAAAAGAAAATATCTATATATATTTAGATATTTAGAAAATATCTAAATATATATATATACCCCTACACATTTAATGTGACGCGCGGGATATTTAACTAGGACCCGGGCTCGGGTTTTGTTTAGGATTAAACCCAAAACATATACAATATTAGATTAGCTATCGAGCCCGATTCCCGATATTATCCTGTTACAACATTAACTAATTAAAGACCGAAGCTCCATCGTAGAGTGACCGAGCTTCCTTGTTCGACTCAATAAATTGAGGCTAACACAAAACTAAAGAACAAATGAGACAAGAGGAAGCTGGATTGGAAGAGGCTATAAAGTTGCAAGCTTAATTGGATGAAGAAGTTGCAAAGCAGATTCATTTAGATAAAATGATATCTAAAAGAATGGCAGAAGAGGAAGCTTTATCAGAACAACAAAAGAAAAGAAAAGCTCAAGTTCAATTTGAAGCTCAATTTTATACTAAAGAAGACTAGGATGCTATTAAAGCCAAGCTAGAAGCAAATGCAGAGTTGACAAAAGATGTGTTGGGAAAGGATTTGCCTGAACAAGATTTTGCAAAAAGAATGGCAGAAATGGTGAATCAAAGAAAGAAACACTTTGCAGAGGAAAGAGCTAAGGCAAAGAGAAACAAACCCATGACTCAGTCACAGTTAAGAATCTATATGTCAAACTATCTTAAGAATCAAGGAACTTGGAAGCTTTCTCAGTTAAAGAAGTTGAAGTTTGAAGAAATTAAAGAAGAGTTTGATAAGTTAGTTCAGCAGATTGACACTTTTGTTCCTATAAATCTTGAAGCTACAAAGGCAAAATTGAAAAGATATGGAGAAGAGCTTCAGACAAAGACTTTAAAGAAACAAAGGTTTGATGATAAAGATGTTCCAGCTATAGGAGACAAAGTTGCTGAAGTAAAGGAAGAAGAGCCAGTAAAAAGAACAGGAAAAAGAAAGAAGCAAAAGGCTAGAAAAGGTGTAAATGTTGACAAGAGTGCACAAGAAGATCAGAGATGTAAGAGGATCAGTAGAGGCTATGATTCCTACGCCTTTGACTACAAAATGTTGATTGTGTGGTAAATTGGTAGATATTCAGCAAGGTTAAAAAAGTATTTATCTAGATAATGTGACAAATGGAGCTGGTACCTGTATACATTGAGCTTTGGAGCAATGTTAAAGACTTCACAAGAGAGGATCTTATAGAGTTGTACAGGTTGGTAATGCAGAAGTATGGAACAAATAGGCCTGAAGATGCTTATGACAAAGTGCTTTGGAGTGATCTCACGACTATGTTTGATCCACCTCTCAATGAAGATGCTATTTAGAGCTTACCACTTCAACAAAAGATGGTTAGTTGGAGGTATTATGATAAATGTGAAGTACATTGTTTAACTTTAGAGGCATGCACTATATATATGTTACCGGATAGAAAATATCCATTGTCAAAAGATGCTTGCCAAGTGATGCTGAAAATGAAGCTTCTAGATGGAAAAATGAATGAAGTTTGTTATAAACTTTTAAAGATGATTGAGAAGCAAGCTAGGATTAGAAAGTGATAAAGTTATCAGTAGCGTGAGATTGTTTTGGAAACTGTGGAATATTATGGAAGTTGAGAAGGGTTTGGGTGTTGGCCTAACCACCACAACAAATGCGTTATCAGTTCACCATTGCTTAATAGGCATAAGTGGCTAGTCCAAAGCTAACGGCTTTGGTAAAAGGACTTGTCAAATCGTTTATGATGACAAGTTTACCAAAAACTGTATGGTAATCAATGCACCATAGTATTGCACTAAAGCATTGGCTACTCCAGAGCAAACGGCTACTAGTAAAGAGAATTCAAATCCGTTGATAGCTGATAGTTTGCTAAAAACTATGAGGTTATCAATGTACCTTGTTACTACAATGAAGCATTGACTAGTCCATAGCAAACGGCTCATGGTAAAGACATATCAAATCCGTTGATGACTGGTAGTTTGCCAAAAACTATAAACCCAATCTAGTTGGATGTTGTTGTGTAACTGTGAAGAGAAGAGAAAGACTAAAAGACAAAGTATGATCTGGTTTTTCAAAGAACATCAAACAGATCATCATTCAAGATAAGCTAAGGACTTGAAGACATGATTGGATACGATTCTCAAAAGCCCAAACTTAAGACAACTCAAGAAACTTGAAGTTAACAAGTGAAGTTCAAGTTTAGGGGAGGATTGTTAGGAATTTTGTATAACATATTTAATTCTGTTAGTATTGTAGTTAATTTTGCTAGTGTGATGGTTAGTACTGGTAGAAGGTTTATCATAGTTAGTACTGGCAGTATTAAATAGTTAATACTGTTTATGTAATAGTTAAGTCTGCTTACGCAGAAATTAGTTAGAGTTAAAGATATGCATGAGATATCTTAGGAAAAGATATGCATTATCTTTATACGCGTTTTGTAAAGCCCATTAGGGTTTCCTTAGTCTATAAAAGGAACCAGAGGCATAGTCAGTAGATATAGTTCTACAAAAGATCATAGAGATCGAATAGCAAATCATAGTTTGTAATCTGTAACTTAGGCAGATTCAAAGTTCAATATAAAAGTGTTTTGATTATATTCTTCTTTACATTGTTGATTAAATTCCGCGTAATCAATAGTGGTTAATCATTGTTTCATCATTGTTACTTTAGATTTATCTAAGGCAACAAACCCTTTACAAGCTAAAGGTTAAGATCCATTAAGCAAAGGGATCCTACAGATTACACCCAAATCGCCTTTACATGTTACTTATTAACTAGCTACACTGGTTAGTTAACCCTCATATAAACTCTTTGTTTACTCTCATTTTAAGAGTAAGATACCCCCAGAATAACCCGTAGAGCCAATCCTTTAAGAACTACACCAATTATTTGTTTCGTTACACCTTTACACCTTAGCCTATCCTGTTAGATTAAGTTTATTTTACAGTTGCTAGTTGCTTAATGTGTAAAGTTTATATTTCCCGAGTCTTGTGTCTATTTTGATACGGTGGAAAGAAATTTGCACATCGCAAATAGGAATGTATATTACAGTCAAAACTCATGTATTTTTACTACCATCGCAATTATTGGTACATCTGAAGAATGAATGAATTATCGAAGGAATTATCCAGAATTATTATGATCGTGAAGATGGTGAAACTACACCGAGTTTCATAGTATAGTGTAAAAAAAACGAAAAAATTAGAAAAATCACAAAAAAAGAATGAGAGTTTGAAGATAATCGTTTCGCAACTACCAAAAGAATTACACGAAGGATCGATTATTTGTTGATACAAATCGACGATGTAGAGTATTGTATAAAGTGGAAGATATCGCCACTTGCCTTGTAAAGTACGGGATGTTTGGGAAGTTGACCGTTACGGGAACGCCAACTTAGGTTGTTGTTTTTTATCTATGATCAAAACGTAATAAATAGTTGTATCTTTATCATGGTGACGGTCGGGAAAAAAGTGTCTAGCAACTTGTATTTTAGACTTAATCTATTTGTTTCGTAATTTTTATTTAACAACAATTTATTTCTCTTTCGTAATCATTAACCATGGGTTTTATGCGAATGAGGATGTGATCGAGCATGCATGTCTATTCCGTCGTTACGACCATGTATGCATGTCTCAGCTGCCTTGTTGGTTTATTACTATTGGTATCGATAAAGATTAGTCAGAGTAATCAACCATAAGCCTTCTCATATAAACCCATATTTACCTTTATAAACTTGTTACTCCTTAGCTTTAGCGGTGGAGATGTGTATCCTTGCCAAGCTTTTAAGTGAATTAGTTACATGTTACCACATAGATTAGTTGAGTGATTTGAGTATTTTCATCTTCCTATTTCGTGAGGTGTTTGGTTGTGTACTTGTAATAGATCAAATAAATACTTTAACGGAAAATATCCTTAGGGATACATTTTTATAGACTTCTAAAGGCTACTTGAGGAAAAGTAGGAGACAAATAAATGCTTTAGTCCACCGCCATGAGCCGTTGCATCTATGCCACCCCGTCAAACCTCTCTATCACCTAACCGGCCGTCATGAGCCGTTTATACCATCTAAAAAATGCGCATGAATCTTCTCTAATAAGCCATGACGCTGTTACTTTGCCTTTATTATGATATTGTCTCTTTCTTGTGAACTATCAAGATCTACAACTCCATCTTGTCTTATTTTTCTTTTAATTTTAGTCTTAGTTATCATTAAAAAAATGTTTAAAGTTGCAGATCTTCGCATTCGTTATCGCTTAGTTTTTGCTTTTGTTGATGATGTTTGAAGATTTGTTTCTCTTGCTGTGAGGACGTCTTCATGAAAAAAAAGAAAAAAAATATAAAGATTTGTGTTTTAGTTTTCTCTTCTAGTCCGAGCTTTTGCGATTTCGCCGCTCGAATTGCAGGGGGAGTATTAGATGGTAAATTAGGTTAGTCGGCCCAAGCCCGTTTGTCGGTTTAGGGTCCACTAGGGTTTGATGTAATCTTCTATATATTCTGATCAATAATATATCAATACCCACGGGGTTTCTATCTTTCAACAATCACATCATAAATTAATTAACATATTTAAAAAGCACTTTCAAATGTAGACAATCCAAAACTAATCTTTATTAGGTTAATTTCAGTCGAGTGTCAACTAAAAGGATATGATATTAATCTCCTATTGGACAATAAAATCCTAAAAATTCTACTATCCATATGTTTAATTATCATGATTTTTAGATGAGGAAATACTCTTATCACCTAAGGAAGTACAAGTTTGAGTGATTGATGATTTGTATGATAAAGTTTACCAATGTATCACATATTTAGGCATTTTTAGGAAGATACATTTTTACAAAGTAGGTGAACGGCTACGAGACTATAAGTGGTGGTGCTTAATTACGGCAAAACACGACTCTTTTTTACAGGTGAGTCCACACCCAACTTCTCACTATAAGCAATTCAACCGCTCGATTAAATTGGGTTGCTAGTCAATATAGTTCTCCAATAGCCCTATTCTCACAAAAATATGTTTTCTACATTTACGTACTATAATGTGGTACAACGATATGGTTCTAGAAGAAATGATAGTTAGATACTTAGATCAAAGATAATCTTATGCACACATAGACGAGAGATCCTTATGTTCAAATTCTTAATTGAGAATGATGGTTTAAAATTCATCGAAGTTTAAGGGACCGGGTGTCGACAACAATGATTATGACATGTTCTAGATAAGAATGATGACTTGAGTTATGTGTTAGCTCGGTAGCAACGTTGTTGTTACAAGTGAAGAGAAGCACATATGGGTTTACACTTCAGATAAATTCCCCTAATGTATTGAAACACAATAGAGTAATAGACTGGAATCGTACATGTATAATGTTATACATTAAATAACTGCTACTATAAGCCCAATTTGTTACTACACAGACCTCAAACCACCCACCCACAACACACACACGCACACACCATACACCACCCACCCACAACACACACACACGCACATATCACACACCACACATCCCTAGTCATTCCTAGTCATTTAGATGTTCAATTAAATAGCCCTTATGGAGTTATCTTATAAAATAGAGTAGTTGTTATCATTACTCACTATTGTCACAACTAGAAGTTTCATGGGTGGAATTTTAGTTTTTAGAGCTTTAAATACTACAAGAGTTGGCGAATCAGCGCACAATGGTTTCCTAGAGAATTTTAAGATTTGAAACAAAGAATTTGCGAAGCTTCAAAGACTACAAGAAGGTCTTTTAGGTGGGTTTTGGGACTTTTATGTGGCCATGGAACTAACATAAAAACCGTGGTTTGAAATTGAGATTCGTGTTTAAAGATGTCATAATGTAAATAAGTTAATTAGCTTTTACAATGGAATAAGTATAAAATATGTTATTTATTATTGTAAAACATAACTAAAATATTATTTTAGACGGGGACAAAACATTATCTTAACTACTTATAATGCAAAAAAACATTTTAGGGCATTAAGTACACTAAGATACAAAAAACTTGAAAATTCAAACATAAAAATAAACAAACATATGATACAACCAAATTAAACACAACCAATTAAATAATTTTAATTTTTTCAAATAATAGCAATACAAGTTAGAATGTTAGGTTTGTAACTTTTTAATGCATACATACATTAATGCACAAATACATTAAATCAACACATAATCAATACTCATATTAAAACACCCCCATTACTCAAAAATAAAATATGTTTTTCACATTGTACAATCTAAATAAGCTACAATCAATCTATATCTATATCTATATCTTCTATCTTCTATTATTATTATATATAATATAATAAGGTTTTGTATAACATTTTTAAGCTTGCAACATTAAAATCGTAATTAATAAGATACATTAATTAGGCAATTGTATAATAGTTTTATGCACCAATTTTATAAACGACTTCCATTGCTTTTGTACAACCTTTTTAAGCTTATTGCATTAAAATCGTAATTAATAAGATACCTTAATTATCAAACTGTACAATAGTTTTATGCATAAAAGTTGTATACAATTCCATAAATAAACCATTGTACAATAGCCTAATGCATCACTTTCAATTAATCACAATAATCAGTATTTTTGTTAAGTAATAAATTTGCATTCTTCCTCTACAATCTTCCCCAATCAGTTACAATTCTACATTCAAATCAACCAAATGAGTTTCGAATCACCATTAAATGATTTCAATGTATTCAACGCTATCTTTTTTTTGGTAAAAATTTTGAATCTAAATAAATTGAAGTCGGCTCTTTTATATAATTGTTTCCTTCTACTTCAAAACCCACACTTCAATATCAATGATATCAGTTTCAATTTTCACGCTTCAAGGTCAAGGATTGAAAAAACACTTTGATGTGTTGTTTTTATAAGGCTTCGATTGAAATTCTATTGTAAATCCATTTTGATGTGTCTTTTTTATTTGGGATTTTGATCCAATTTATAATATATTTGGATTTGATTAATCTCAATTTATACAAATAAGAATTATCTTTTTTGATTATGCAGGTTAAATTCAATCACTGCATTTAAGCATTTGTAAGTATTAATCTATCTTCTTTTATTTAGTTTGATACGAGGCATGCAGACTCGTGCGATGCACAGGGGCTGTGTCGTGGTTTTTTTTCGCACGGGTTGGGAGTAATGGATGATTGCCCTATGATTGTGTAATGTTTTTTAGGCTTATGTTGATTGTGTTATATTTTTGGTGATTGTGTTCTTATTGTTTGCTTGTGTGGCGTTGGCGAATTTTGATATTAAATATATTTGTATACTTGGAACATCATAGTGATTGTGTTTGTAAGTGTTGATAGGACGTATTATTTTTTGTGTGGAGCGATGTAAGATCACTTCACGGAAGGATAAGTATGAAGGTATATTTCTGTTTTTCTCGAAAATGCTTGTTAGCACTTAGCGGTTTGTTATGTTTGTATGGGTTGTATGAGAGGCATCTTTGAATGTAGAGGAGTTATTTGTTCAAATTGCCAAATGGCATGTACTTAGTTTGTTTTTTTATTGTTGAAGGGTTTAGTTTGTATTTTTTTTGAAAGTATGACATTTAGTTAGGGACTCCTCAGTTGCCCTGTTCAATGGATTTGATAGTCATTTAAAGGCATTATAGTAACGCCGGCTGAATTTCCAGCGTCATGATGGCTCAAATGTGCTCTCCACACCACACAATTCTTGTATATATATATATTAGATTTTTATTTCCTACCGATCATTCACCCATCCCTATCTTTTCTCTCATTTCCCTACTACTCGAAATATTCCCCATTATCTTTTCTTTTACTCTGTTTGATAATCAATGGCAGGGCCTGTTCAGGGTAACGCGGTTGCTAGGCGTGTGATTGATGACTTGGTTGACTTTAGTGGCGAAACGTCTGTTGATGGTTATATGAGGTTTTTTAAGGCGCAACAACTTGCTGAGACTCGTTTATTTCTTAATCGAATGCGTGAAGAGGCGTAACCTTCTAGGAATATGATTGGTCAGTTGACTGCCTCGGTTGCTGAGATGGAAGCTTTTGATGATCCTGGAGAAGTATTTGACACCTTGATGGGTCTCAGGGATGATATTCGAGTTGAGGAGGCTAAGTTGGCTGGGCTCAATGACTTGATTACTCAAACCGAAGAAGAGATCAAGATGAAAAAAGTTCAGTTAGAGGTGATGGGTGGCTGAAGCTCTAATGGCAAATGAAGGGGATGGTTGTCTTTTGTTTTGTTTGTCCCCTTTTATCTTTGTTTAGTGTCTTGAATGTTTAGGTTGGTTTGAATGTTTAGGTTTATTTTATGGTTTATGTTTCTATGAAGATTGAAAGCTGTATGGATCTTCTTTTGATTAATGGAAGCTTAAATTATGGGGTTTATTAAATAATTACATAAAAGAATTTGAGATTGAGAAGATTATTTTTAGGGAAAATTAAAATTTTTTAGTATTTATTAGGAATGAAAACAAAAATATTTTTGGTAATCGTTTATTACAAGCTTTACGATAAGTCTCTAAGAGTACGCACAAGTGAGCGGAAAAGCTTAGCGAGCCGCAATGACTACTTAGAGAATAGATATAAAAAAAAATTAAACTATCTCTTTTCCTTAAAACTCACCTTTAGTTGGTTAAACTTTAAAGGTCCGTCGTACCTCGCTAGTATACTTCACGAATTTGTTTTTGTTGTTTATTGGAATGGTTTTAAGATGGATAGCTAGTTCCAAATGTTTATTATAGATATTTTTTTACTTAATTTCGATAGGAATCGAATTATGAACTTTTAAATTTTTTTATACAAAAATAGCAACATAACTCTTCAATGGAAGGATCTTCGAAACTTACTTCAACGCAATACTACTTTCAATTATCGTTAACGACTTCCCGGCAACGGCAGCCAAAATTTGATGTAGGACAAAATTTTTATACGTTATAGGTATCTAATCCCGTAAGAATCCTTTCCAAAATACTTCTCAACCAAGAGAAATATAAGGGTAAAAATATACAACGAGAAAAACATCACTTTGTATATTTTTATCCGGGAAGTATTTTTTCTCGGGTCGTGTCCCAACGAAATCGTGAATTGAGAATTTAAGAATAATTCGGATTCGAGTTTAGAATAGTAAAAGACTTTTGAATTGTTGATTACACTACAAAATATAATAACATGAATTGAAAAACAATTAACTAGCACGAAATTTAAATGCACAAAACGTAATAAAAACGCGAGCTAAAATTGAAATTTAAAATCTAAAACACGACTTTTAACAAATTTTATACCTAAAAATCACAAATTTAAAATGAAAATTTTAGGAAAAAGAACTGTATGTAATTTTTTAACTAGTTTTGAATTTTGTTATGAATTTCTACTAAAGTTTAGAATGATATTAACTATAAAATAAACTTTTTCTAAAAATTAACACTAAAATTTTTCTTTTATTTTTCAAAAATACTAGATTTAAAAAGAAAATTATGCAAAAAAGAATTTTAATTTTTCAACTATTTTTCTATTTTTTATGATTTATCTAAGAAAATAAGGGCAATCATCTAAAAAAACTATTTTAATTCTTAGAAATACCATTTAGATGAGAAATATATTAGAGAAAAATGGTTTTAAGATGCTAAAAGAGTGCAGAAAATCAATGGAAACAAAAGCCCTAATTTTTATTAACTAATTGTACTCTAATTTGATTGATTAAAAATATGAACCCTAATTATATAAAACTAAAAACTAAAATATTAAACTTTTTATTATTCTAAGAAAAACAGGGTAGGAATTGAAAGAAATGAAAGTATAGGGTAAGCGGGGCTAAATTGTAAATTTTACACCTTAGTAGAAACAGATAGCCCCGAAAATATGGAAAAAGAACTAACAGACCCTACGTAATGTGCTTATTTATGCTTATATTAAAAAAGTGCTTTTCAGCTTTAAACTTAAAACTAAAAAGTTGTAAACAACTTATTCTAACAACTGTAACAAGACACTTTGGACTTTTGTCAAAGAATAAGCTGAAAATAAGCAACTAGTTTCCTGTACAGTAACTAGGTATTTAATAACCTTTTGGAATTTCGCTTATAGAGAGTTATTACTAGGATGAAAAGAAAAAAACAAAAGAAGCTATTTCTAGCTTAAGATGTGTAGAAGAAGTTTAAACTAAATTAACCATGCTTAACAAATTTTAGGTAAAAAATTAAGATGAAAAAGAGCAAAGTCTTAATGAAACTGTTTTTGAGCTTTTTTCTAATAAGCTAACAAGCTTATTACTGAACCTTTAATGCTGAGATTTTGGAAATAAGCTACACAATTGACTTTGAGTTAACCTAGATAAAAGCTTTTGCAAAATTCTAACTAATAATGAAAATTCAATAAGGAAATTTAGCTAGGAATAAAAGTGCTGTTGGATGTTGCTGATCTATTATGCTGCTGATGCAATTGGTATTAACTGAAATGCAGGCTAAGTTTGGGAGCTAACACTTTACTAAAATGATCCTAAGTGAACACAAACTAATCTTGACCTCTAAGTTGCTTTTAAAGTCCTAAAATCTAAAAGTCTAGTGACTGAAATATGCCCTGGTGCAAAATGAGAGATTTAACACTCTAACTTTTATAAAACTAAACTCTAACTTTTAAAAGCTGTTAATCTCTTGAACTTTATACACTAAACTCACATGAATTGAACAGCTTTGACAGTTGATTTTGATTTTAAGAGTAAAAAATAGGCCAATACCAACCACTCCTTTTAGAAAAACTGTCAAAACTATTGTGAGCTTAAAACCTATATAAAAACTAAAACAACCTAAACTCTTTATCTACTTCTATTTGAATTGGATTAATAGAGCTGATTGAACTAAAAAAACTGTAGCTTATTTAGAAAAATAAGCTACTTACTCTACTAGCTTATTACTTACTAGATGACAGAATTTTATGAGAAACTGAAATTACTCAAACTAAAGCTTATGAAATCTAAAATCAGCTAATAACAAACTTAAACAACATTGTATTTAAGAGGAATTATGCACAGGCTTGTATGTGAAATAAGCAAATATAAAAACTACTTTTAAGCTAATTTGAATCTAAAGGAGTAGAACCTGAAAATAATGGAGTCTCAGAACTAGAGCCACTCTAGTAGAGTGAGTGGCTCAAATTATGAACCTAAGTGGCTTCCAAAGCCTCTAAACCAGAGAGCATTAAACTCAATAAGCTAAAACAGCTTATTACTTCTTAAAGCTTCCAAAACTTGATCAAATGAACTCAAGTGGTAATGATGAATTATAAAATGGTTGAGAAGAGTTAGAAAACAGAATTTTAGCTAAATTTGAGCTTGTGAACATGAATAAGCTCAAACGAGCTTATTAAGAGCTTATTTAGTAAAATTTGCTTAAAATTGAAATCAAAGCTTAAGTAAACTTGAAAACTGAATTATATTGCTCAAATTCGTAAGGTACAAGCTAAAAGAACAAAGGTACAAGTGCTGAATTTGAAAAATGCTTAAAAAAATGCTTAAAAGGTAAAAAAAATTAAAAACTGAAAAACAAAAACTAAAAACTCTCTAAAAATGAACTCTAAACATCTATTTATAGAAGATGGAAGAGGAGGAGTGAGAGATTCTTGAATGTTCCACTTAATCTCAATCGTTGATCATTTTTGAGCTAATTATAGCCGTTGGATGAATTTTGTGAGGTGTCAGGACCAATAAAGAAGTGCCACGTGGTCGATTATGATTGGAGAAGGCTTATGAAATGAGGTTGAGAGTTATATAGGAGCGGGGGAGGGTAATTTGTGAAGTGGGTTTGTGAGGGTTTTAGGCGGGAAAATCTGTTTTGGCAGTTATGTTGTTACAACAAACGCGGCTTTCTGTTTTAAAGTATGGAGTATTGGCAAAACTCGTCCCTTTCTTTTGCTCCGCCCATTTGTAGTTATAATGCAAGTTTCAAAGTGGCAGAATCAGTCCTTGTGGTTCCATTCTCTCTTTCCTTTCTTTAATAATTCACTTTTTCACCTTTTGTCAAATTAAAGCCTTGAAACTTTTAAAACTTCAAAGTAGCCTTGAAAAACTTGAAAGCTTGTCATATTGGTCCTTTGACTTTATTCCTTGACTTTTGACTGCCCTTTTCTTGCTGTGTCGGGCTGATCCGGCTTTGATCTTTGGCTGTTTCTTCACTCTTGTTCTTGTCTCTTTCGTTTCTTGTCGGTTTTTGATCGTTTCTGCTTCTTTTTGTCTTTTTAAACCTTTCCTGCACAATTAGACACAAAAGCACATATTTTCTATTCTTTTGGCATTTTTATGGCTTTTATTTGGCAAAATCCCGGGCAATTTACATATACAATTTAGCATTCTTTCTCTTAAACTTAGCATGTAGACCCTTTTAATTAAACTACTAGTAGGTTTAACACTTTTGAAAATAATATTTTCTTCCCCAACTCTTAAAGCAATCTTTCTCTTATAAACATCAATTTTAGCACGGGCGATAGACAAAAATGGTCTTCCAAGGATCAAGGGCACTTTGATATCCTCGGACATATCTAGAATTATAAAGTCTACGGGGAAAGTAAATTTACCAATTCTTACTAGTACGTTTTCAGCAATTCCTTTTGGATATTTCACTGTCTTATCTGCTAATTCCACTGTTAGCTTAATGTGAGCTAATTCGCCTAATCCCAAGTTAAGGTAGGTCAAGAGAGGCATAACACTAACACTAGCTCCTAATTCAACAAGGGCATTATCAAAGCAAACATTATTAATAAAGCAAGGTAAAGTGAAACTCCCCAAGTCTTTCTCCTTTTGAGGTATGGATTCATCGATATGTGAAGCTTTAAAGTAAGCTTCCGAGAATTATGGTCCATATGATCCCTTCTTTCCATCATAGTAGTAACCATTCAAATAACTTGGAAATGGAATCGTCGTTTGTCTTGTCTTATACATGAGTGTACGGTTCTGTCCAGTGGATACGGCGTATTAGGGAGATCCAATACGGTGTATCAGGAGTGAATCAACTTCAATAGTAGTCGAGATTGACTTGATTTGTTCTATAGGGTTCGTTTTAGTCAAGCTAGGTAGACTTCCAAATCCTCTCTCCTGTAGTACCTTGCTCATTTGCCCGATTTGTATCTCTAATGTTTTAATTGATGCTCCTTGGTTCCTTATGGCAGCATCCGTTGAAGCTCGGATTTCTTTGATCAAGTTAGAGTTTTCTTCGTGTCTTTTTACTGATTCTCCCATAAATTTGCTCAAGGTATCTTTCATTTATTGCCTTCGTTCTTGGTACGAAGGATTTGTGTTGTTTCTTTGATAGAATCCTGGAGCTGTTGCTCTCTATCCCCTACCTTGAAAAGGTCCAACAAATTATGTGTAGTAAGCTTCTTCTAGGGTTTTCCCTTATTCTTTTAGTGGGTAATCTTTGGTGTAATAGGGTCCTTTGCATTGTTCACATCATACTTGAGTAGCATAAACTTTTTCATTCACCTTCTTGATCTCTCTTCCTAGATTGTTCAGTTGTGCTTGTATAGCAGCCAGTCCATCAGAAGTCTCAGTACTTCTTCCTCTAGATGTTCCATTGTGCCATTTTTGAGAGTATTCTGTCATTTCTTGGATGGCTA
>BQNB010135680.1:0-18121 GCA_026074375.1 Tanacetum coccineum | reverse complement strand
CCTAAAAAACTGGAACTCAGATCTATTAATTGTATTATTGTAGGATACCCAAAGGAAACGATGAGATATTCTTTCTACTACCCACCCGAGAACAAAGTATTTGTTGCCCGGAATGCTGAATTCTTTGAGAATAGTCTTATAACTCAAGAAGCAAGTGGGAGTCTAGAAGATTTTGAAATAATTCAAGAAGAAGATATGCATCATCCTATAGACGCTAGCTTACATCAAGAAGAGGATGATCAAGAAATCGATGAACCTCAAAGTGATATCAATCCCATTCGTAGGTCCACAAGGATACGTCATGCCACAGATCGATTGTATTTACATGTCGATGCTGAGGAACATAAGTTATGGGATCTTGGTGAACCTACTAACTATAAAGCCGCATTGTTGGATCCTGAATCTGACAAATGGTTTAATGCTATGAATGTGGAGATGCAATCCATGAGAGACAACGAAGTCTAGGAGTTAGTTGATCTTCCTCCTAACGACAAAATCATTGGTCACAAATGGCTCTTCAAAAATAAGACCGACATAGATGGGGCAGTACACACCTATAAATCTCGTCTGGTAGCGAAGGGCTTCACTCAAACCTCAGGGATTGATTATGAAGAGACCTTCTCTCTTGTTGCAGACATTAGAGCTATTAGGATTCTTATAGCCATAGCCGTGTTTTATGACTATGAGATTTGGCAAATAGATGTCAAAACCGCCTTCCTCAATGTATATCCCAGTGAAGAGGTATACATGGAGCAACCTGAAGGGTTTGTTAATCTAAAAATATCCTAACCGAGTATGCAAGCTAAAGCATTCCATTTATGGACTTAAGCAAGTATCTAGGCAATGGAATAAACGATTTGATGATGAAATTAAGAAATTCGGTTTCAGTCAAAATCGTGATAAGCCATGTGTATATATGAAAGCTATTAGGAGTTCACTTTCCTAATCTTGTATGTCGATGACATATTGATCATGGGAAACAATATTCCAATGTTACAAGATGTAAAATCCTATCTTGAAAGATGTTTTGCTATGAAAGATCTAGGAGAAGCTGCATATATTCTTGGAATCAAGATCTACCGAGATAGATCAAAGCGGTTAATTGGTTTGTGTCAAAGTGCTTACATTGAGAAAATCTTGAAAAGATATTTCATGTAAAATTCCAAACGTGGAACTATCCCAATGCAAGAAAAGCTAAAATTGAGTAAATCACAAGGTGAGTCAAAACCTGCTGAAAAACATCGCATGCAAAATATCCCATACGCCTCGGCTGTTGGATCAATTATGTATGCTGTGAGATGTACTTGTCATGATGTTGCGTTCGCTCAGAACATGACAAGTCGATTTCAACAGAATCTAGGTGAACTTCACTGGACTACTGTTAAGAACATTCTGAAGTATCTTCGCAATACTAAAGATATGTTTCTTATTTACGAAGGTGGTACGAAACGAGAGCTCAGGGTTTCTTGCTATACTGATGCTGGATATCTGACGGATGCTGACGACCTCAAGTCTCAGACTGGATATGTGTTCATTTTAAATGAAGGTGTTGTTGACTGGAAAAGCACAAAGCAAAGTATTTTTGCAACTTCATCTACAGATGTTAATTATATCGCTGCTTTTGACGCATCGAAAGAGGCTGTATGGATTCAAAAATTCATTTATGGGCTTGGTGTTGTTCCCACAATTGAAGAACCCATAAAAATGTATTGTGATAATACTTGAGCCATAGCAATAGCGAAAGATCATGGAGTCACTAAAGGTGCAAGACATTTTCGCGCAAAAGTTCACTATCTTCGCGAGACCATAGAAATGGGCGATGTGAGGATAGAAAAAGTTGACACAAATGACAACCTAGCTGACCCTTTTACGAAGGCTTTCGCATTTCCTAAGCATTCTGAATTAACTAAGAATATAGGAATGATACCAGCTAGTAGTCTCATGTAAATCTGTGTTTTATTAGTATTTGGATAATTTGGAATTGTAAGACAATTTTATTTTCTGATGAATAAAAATACTTGATGTTTGTTTTCATTCATATAATAACTGTTATTCTATATTTGCATGTTTAATCCATGAATGATTCATCATTCTAAATATGTCCATTGTCGGTTAACAATATGGGAATATTGTTACATAAGGCAAATGTGAGTGTTGGTTATATTCTTTGAATTTACGAATTGTTCCCGCCAAACTCATGTGTATTCACAAGAGATGCATATTGGATACCCCAACCTTCGAATATTTACTTTTGGATCCTCGTCATGAGTAATATATCGAAAATGGTTTTAATAAGTCATCCTTAGACTTGAGATACAAACAAGTTATGTATGTGTGGATATCACTTTTTAAGTATAAGTCAAACGCTCTCCTAAATAAGGTAGTTATAAAAGCTATTCTTGGAAGTGATGTGAAGCAGCATCCACAACACTTGTAGTCAACAAAGAATTTGTTCCTCCACTTGATATGTGCAGAAAGATACCATGGGCCCTCTCCAGAATTAATCAGATAATTGCATGGTCGTGCCCAAAGGGTAATACAAGATAATTCTTGATTACATTTGGTAAATCTGAATTATTTCTATAACGAGAAACTAAATGTTAAACTATATGGAATGAGTTAGGATCCATATCCATGGTTTAACGGTATCTAGAACAAAGAGATGATAATAGCAAGAAATACATAACCATAATAAGTTGAGATTGTTCCTGAAACTTTATCTCAAGTATTTCTAATTTAAAGGCAAATGCGAGTGTTGCTAGACGTTTCCATTGTCAGTATGAATGCAGTCTGCTACTCCAACTCCCAAGTGGGAGCTGTTGGAATAAGGTAGTTGGTTCCGCGTTATACGTTAGAAATACGTGAGCATATTGGGGGCACACACGTTAGAATACGAAGAATATGTTTTTACTTCACAATAAATATTTTAATAGTCGTTAATTTACTTACTTGTATAACTAACTTAACGAGTACTTTAAATAATAAACCAATGGACCAAATTGAACAAAACCCAAACCTTAGGGGTGCCCTAAAGTGGTTGGCGCCCTAGGTGGTTCTAGAATGGGTTTTTGGGTTCTATTTGGGAGATAAGGGAAGAGATGTATTGTGATAAGGATTTGGGGGGAATTCTAGTTTATCTAGAACTAGAGTTTGGGTACTATAAATACACCAACCCCTAGCCCTCATAATCATTCATTCACAATACTCTAAATCCATAAAACCTTAAAAGTTTTGGTGTTCCCTTTTCTTCATAATCGGCCGAATTTAATCCCTTAAGGGATTTTCGGTTCTCTTCCTCCCTCTCCACCAAATTCGAATCAAAACCCCTAAAGGGTTTTCGATTTTCACTTGTCCTATTAGTTAGACGATTCAAGGTGTTCGTTTGGTGTTACTTCCTTGCTCGGCGATTACATAAACCCAACTAGGGTTTTGGTTTGTTGATTTTCGGTTCAACCGAATTAGAAAACCCTAATTAGGGTTTTGCGATTTTCGGTTCAAGGTTATAAGGGTGTTTGGTTTTGGTTCAAGCTCAATAAGGTGCGTATGGATTTGGTTATAACACAAGGGTGTTAGGTTCGTGGAGTTTAGACTAGCAATCTAAAAAATACTTGGTTGACGTGTTTGTGTGAGCAACTGTAGAGGCGGTAATTTAACCGCTAACTCGTTTTCAGGATCAAAGGCAAGAGGTTTGTTTTCTTCCCTTTTATTATGTGTTAATATTTATGCTAAAGCTAGATCCATTCCGCTGCGTACTCTTAGCTAATTGGTTACCTAGTTTGTTAAAACCCAACACATACTTGGTTTTCATAGGAAACATACTTAACTATACTTGTACTCATAGCAAACTTGTAATCATAACAACATTTTATGCCTTTGAGACTTATCTTGTAATTTCACATATCGATACCCTCGAGTCTATTGACTTGTGTAATTTTATGTAGATAATAGTAATGAATTGCTAAAATGTTAGCGAGTAGTAATTATGTTCAACAAATAAAATGATTTGTTGTTTAAAAACTTAAATAATCGATTATTGGCACATTAAAACATTTGTATCTTATTAATACAGATCCAAAAACTATAGCAATTCAAATACTATCTTTTATTGCCCGTTTTATTGAAACTGATTATCGAAAATCACATAATTAATTTTAGAAATTGACCATTTTTTTCAAGTTTGGGTTGTGACCGATGGTCCTTCTTTGAGCTACTACTGGATTTGCTAGGATTTGCCGCTCATGAGTTTATACTGTTGGGAATTATTGAAAACGACTAAGTGTCGTTTTTGCTGTTAGAGATGTTCGTTTCTGCTGATAGCATTAAGTGGTTTCTGCTGATTATGTTCCTGCTGAGAACTGTTGCTGTTAATAATGATGATAAAAACTTAGCATTTCTAACCACTTCCAGTCCAAGCAGTACTAACACTATTAACTGCGAACAACTGGAGTTAGTAACTGAGGCAACGACCAAAGTTTAAATACTGCAGTACTGAAACTTAGTCCTGCTAGATTTTTTTTTATTTTTAGTGATGCCACAGCTTATGCCTTTTTGTCCTCTCAACCACAAGGATCTCAACTTGTTCATGAAGATCTTGAGCAAATTCATGATGATGATTTAGAAGAAATGGATCTAAAGTGGAATATGGCACTGTTGAGTATGAGGGCAAGAAAGTTTTATCAAAGAACTGGTAGGAAGATAATAATTGATGGAAGTAGTACTGCTGGGTATGATAAATCTAAAGTAGAATGTTTCAATTGTCATAAAATGGGACATTTTGCCAGAGAATGCAGAGTACCAAGAAGTAAAGAAAACAGAAACTGGAATCAAGCAAGCTCATCAAAAGGCATATTTGTTTGTAAAAAAAAGTAAGAATTGAAGATGCTTCTGAGAAAGCAATGTGTGCTATAGATGGTGGTGGTTTTGATTGGAGTGACATGGCAGAGGATGAAATTCAAGCAAACATGGCTCTCATGGCATTCACTGATTCTGAGGTATCTAATGATAAATCTTGTTCTAAATCTTGTTTGCTAAATTATGAAGCTCTTAAAAAACAGTATGATGATTTACTAATTAAATTAGATGATACTGCTTTTAAAGCTGCTACATATAAAAGAGGACTGTCAATTTTAGAAGCACAAGTAGTTAAATATAAAAAGAAATGAAAGTTTTATTTTCTGAAGAGATGCTTTGTTGAAAAGAAGTGTAGGTCTAAGGATTATCTAATGGATTAGTTTAGACTGAACTTGAAAAAGTTAAGAAGAGAAAAAAGAAGGGTTTGAATTTAAGCTAGCAAAGTAAGAAAAATCATCTAAAACTTAGATAATTTGTTAGCAAAGTCCAGGTAACTGGACAAGAGCAAAAGGGGTTTTTTTGGTTACACAGTGTCACCAACCCCTCACCTCATCCCTTAATTCTCAACAGACCAACACCTTTAGATTTGTCTTATTCAGGTCTTGAGGAATTCCAACAACCTGAGGTAAATGGGTATGGACCTAGGGATTCAAGTTTAAAGCCAACCACTGTTTGTGATAGAGAGTCAAATAATTCAAAGGAGAATACTGATGACTCTTTAACACAACAACCCAAGACTGGTACTGAAACTAGATCTGTTGTGTCTCCTCTTAAGGTAGACAAAGCTTGGAAAGAAAAACTTTTCCATCCTGCTAATAATGTTAGGTTAGAAGAACCTAAAAAGGCTAGAGAGAATCCTGATGCCCCAATTATTGAAGATTGGGTGTCAGATGATGAGGAAGAAGTTGAGTCTACCCCAAAGGTAGAAAAGAAAATACCTACTGCTACTAAGATAGAGTCAGTCAACAATGTCAAACCAAGTAGAAGAACAGTTAGGTATGCTGAGATGTATAGGTCACAGAGACCTAGGGGGAACCAAAGAAGTTGGAATGGTCAGAAATCTGATCAATTAGGATGTAACTTTGTTTTTAATAACAAAGCATGCTTTATTTGTGGTGATTTTGATCATATTCAATATTATTGTCCTAATGCTTATAAACATATGGTTCCAAGAGCAGTCTTAATGAAGACTGGCCTGAAAACTGTCAAAAATGCAAAACCGAAAGAAACCACTTAGTAACTAGTTTAGGTCTGTTAACACCTGCAGACCGTGGTTAGTACTGCTAGGTGTGTTAAAACTGTTAGGCCTTATAATACTGCTCACCCAAATTCAACAGTTTCTTGTGCTAGACCAAAGTCACACTTTCAAAATAAAGCACAATTAATTGTTCAAAGGCCCTTTTACAAGAATACAACATTAACAAAAAGGTCTAATATTCAAAATATTAATACTGGTAGACAAACAGTTAATACTGTTAGGCCAAATGTTAATACTGTCAGGGCAAGGGGATTTAATGCTGTTAAGCCCTCAGCATGTTGGGTAGTCGAGATTCTTAGTTTTCTTGAGTGTTTACTTCATAACATTGCGTGAGGACACGACAATACCTTAGTATGAGGGATTTTGGTATATGCTTAATTACACATACCATTTTCCATTAAAAACGGACTTAAATGACTAAAAACGTACCAAAAATACATTGTATTTGTATGTTTACATTTGTATTATGCAGAAAACAGATATTCAAGAAAAAGACAAAAAGAAAGCCAAAAAAACAAACGACAAAACCAAGCACGAAATGGAAAGGACAAAGTCAAATCAAAGCCAAAGTCAGAAAGTCAACCAAGTGAAGAAAATTCAACTTGAGGGACTATAATTGCCAAACCTCAAGTTGTATTACAAGAGTTAAAAGACAAGGGTTGAAATTGCAAACCGGGCAAAGTTTACAATGAAGTTATAAGAGATGAGGGGCCAAAACTGCCAACCTACCCAAAACCATTTTCCCGCCCAACAAAACCCAGTTACAACTATGGATATCCTCCCATGCTTTTACCCTGCAAACCATACCAACACCCTGGATAAATCATTTCAACCACTCCACTATTCCTTCCCCCCCAACTGTATAATTGCCATGTTGGCAATCCATCACCATTCCCAAGTAATTTCGATGGCTGTGATTGACTTAAAAAGAAGCACAAGAAGATTGAAGGCTTGGATTTATTTTAGAATCACCTCACACAACAAGCACACTTGGTTTTTGTCTCTACAAAGAAACACAGAAGAAAGAAGAGAAGAAAGTCCAAGAAACCAAGACCTTAATTCGTTTTAGTATAAATAGGGCCATTGTAACCCAAGAAAAGGAGTTAGTTTTTAGTTTTTATCTAGTTGTTAGTTAAAATTCAGCTTATTTTTATGCAATTTTATTTTTCCAAGTCTTGTAACTTTAACTTTCGTCTTAATGCAAATTTAGAGTTTTTAAGTCATTTCTTGATTTCTCTATATTTCCTTTGTTAAAAGCTTTACTCAATATGTTTTAAGTCTGATAAAATCATATAAGTCATTTGTCTTAACTCCTTAACTCAAATACTAAGAATTTAAGTAAAGTCACAAAAAGTCCACACTCAAATATACCACAGCTTATGGATGATAAGCCAGTTCTGGATGGGCTTATGGACACTACTAGCTTGTTTTACACAAGCTAGAGCTTGTAGATTCTTTGTTTGACCCTGTTTTGAGCAAGGGTGTTGTAAGTCTCTCTTTTTCTTACTTTTCTTATCTACTGCAGAACTGCTTATAGTGCTTATTTGTTACCTATGTTCACTTATTTATTCTTTATCATGATGTTTAGTGCTTATCTTGCTTAGTTGTTAGTTTAAAAAAATAGCTTGTGTCACTTTCTTAGAAAGAACTGTTAGTTCATTTGTTAAGACTGTTAGACTAATTTAGCTTATTTAAGGGCTTATTCTTGATTGAAATCTGCTTATAAGTGTCTTAATTTGTTATTTGATAATCTGTTTTTAATCAGCTTGAAATAAAATGATTTGTGAAAACTTTAAGGGCTGTTTTGCACCAGCAGTACTAACCCATAGTTAGTACTGCTAGTTTAATTTTTTGGATTTTAAAGCTAGTAGTACTAACTCAAAGCTAGCGGTACTAACTCCAAGTTAGTACTGGTAGTTAGTACTGTTAGAACTGTTGGTTCATTTCTGCTTATTAGCTTATTGTTTCTGCCTATTTAAGATTTTCTTATCTTTTTATAGTAGATTAAGCCCATTTTCATTTGCCGTCTTTAGTAGAGCTTACTTAAGTTTATTCATCTTTTCATAGTGATTCTAAGAGTTTATCAGTTTGTAGCTTTTTAGCTTATTCTCCATTCTAGCTTATTGCACTTGCTTATTCTTATGCCTGAGTACTTATTAGGGATAGTTAAAAATCTGTTTTAGGTTATTTTCTTATTTCTTGATTCATTGCATTTGTTAGAGCTAGCAATACTAACTTAAAGCTAGCAGTACTAACTCCAAGTTAGTACTGTTAGTTAATACTGTTAGTACTGTTGTTAGTACTGCTGAGTTTCTCCTGCTTAGCTTAGCTTAATTGCTTGCTGAATTTGCTTATTTAGAGTTAGTCTATCTTATTTGTGTCTTAGTTTAAAAGTTTTAAGTGTTTTTGCCATTTCTAGCTATTATGCTCATTCTAGCTTATTTTCCTTGCTTATCTTTGTGTGCTTTTGCTAATTAGGTTTAGTGCCCAATCACATCCTTGTCATATTCAAACATCAATTATCAATTCGTCATTCGATTTTCCATTCTAGCCTCGTTGGGACATAACGACCCGGAGACACTCTATACTACTTCCGGTTTCATTGATTTTGTAGATCCTGATCCTTGTTATATATTTATATATGTTTATATTTATTTATTTATATATAAAAAGGACCAAGTTTTCGAGAGTCAATTTTTGGCGCCGTTGCCGGGGAGGCTGTGAAAAAGAATATCGTTACGTTTGACAATTTGTGTTTGAATCTGTGAATATTTTCTTCTATAAAAATATAAAAAGTACAAAAATATTTTTCATTTTCTTTTATTTAGTATAATTATCATATAAAAACAAAAGAAAAACCAAAAATATAAAAACATTGTCCATAAAAAAAAAGAAATAAAATTCACAAATTGGTAAAAATACCAAAATATAATATTCTCAATTGAGGTATTATCATAATAACTTCCGGTGAACTTGTTGGTTCCCAACTCGAACAAAAGATTTAAAAACTTGCCATTTGTGTCTCTTACGACATACGGCTCACCTTGAAAAGTTAAACAAACTATAAAGTGGGTATAAGGAGGGTTGTTCCGAGGAACTACGACCCGAAAGGAGAAATAAGCTTCGCGCTATTCCTACTCCTCCGCTCACCTGTGCGTTTATCTTTTTGAGAGCTACCGTGAAGTAAGTAGATTATTTGGTTGAAGTTGTCTTATCTCATTGTCCGTTAAAATCAATTGTGAATAAATCATTGAAAAAACCAAAAAAAAATAGTGTAAATTTTCTTTTTAAAATTTATATTTTGTGCATGCGCACTCGTTCTCAAATCCGTAAACGTCGACAACAACAAGTCCGACAAACTTCTGTTGAATCACCAAATCTTGATAAACCAAATAACAATCAAGAAACTTTCAATCCTCCCATAGTTACGATGAACGATAATCGTACTATGGCTCAATTGCTCGAGGCACCCATCGAGGGTTACGAGGATGCGATAGTTGTTCCCGAGATCAACGCGAACAATTTTGAGATCAAGCATGGTCTACTTAATCTTGTTCAAAACAAGCAATTTTTTGGACATGATAAAGAAGACCCACATGCTCACATCCGATATTTCAACAAGATCACTTCTACGATGAAGTTCCCGAACGTCCCGAGTACGTCGGTTAAGCTTATGCTTTTCCCATTTTCCCTCGAGGGAGCAGCCCGGATTTGGCTTGACAAAGAACCCCCTCAATCGATTCTTACATGGGATGATCTTGTGTCGAAATTCATTAACAAATTCTTTCCTCCTTCTAAAACGACAAATCTTAGAAATGAAATCACGAGATTTCAGCAAAGATTTGACGAATCGTTTTATGAAGCATGGGACCGTTTCAATGATCTTCTTAGGGCATGCCCGCATCATGGGTTTTCAGAATTGCATCAACTCGATACATTCTATAATGCCTTGAACACAAATGATCAAGATTCATTGAATTCCGCCGCGGGTGGTAACTTTTTGGATAAAATGCCCCGAGAATGTCTAAAAATCATCGAGAGCAAATCCAAAGTTCGCAATTCACGAAGCAAACCCGTTGTTGCTAAAGTGAGTGCAAGCACTTCCACCTCCGGTATCTCTCCCGATGTCTCCGAACTCAAAGATATGGTCAAAGCATTGCTCCTTGATAAGAAAAATCAATCCCAAACTCCCGCGTCCGTAAAAGCGGTCGAGGAAAGTTGTGTGACTTGCGGTGGAGCTCATTCATATCAAAGTTGTCCCGCCACCGATGGCAATGTTTATCATGACAATATTCAAGCTTACGTTTCTCAAGCCGCTGCGGCTAATTTCAATCAAGGAAATACCAGTGCCCGACCTCCAATGGTTGCAAACCAAATTCGACCTCCCGGTTTTCCTCCTATGCAAAACCATCAAAACAACCAAAATCGGGGGATCAATTTCAACCAAAATCGGGGGAACAATTTTAACCAAAATCGGGGTAATAATTTTAGTCAAGGACCAATTTACCAACCCCAGGTTAATCAACCACCAGCTTATCAAGCTCCCGTTTACCAAGCTCCCGCTCCTCAAACACAAGGTGTGTCTAAGACCGATTTTGATAGCTACGTAAAGGCTAATGATGCGGTTATGAGGAATATGCAAAACCAAAATCAAGTTTTGCAAAACCAAGGTCAAAACCTGCAGACTCAATTGAACAACTTGGCTACTTCGAATCAAAGGCTTGAAAGTATGCTAGGTAACTTTATCAAAATGAACACCGCCTCTACTTCAGGTTCGGGAACTCTCCCAGGTAACACCATTACCAACCCGAAGGAAGATTTGAAAGGTATCACCACCCGAAGTGGTGTTGCATATCAAGGACCCGCGATTCCTTCTACTTCATCTTCTCCTCCGAAAGTGATGAATCGTGATACCGAGGTTACAAAGGACACGATGCTTCCTACTAATAATGGAAGCACCGAAGACGTCCAACCTTTGGTTATTCAAGTCCAATCTCAAAATTCTGAGCCCATTGTTGATCCCGTTAGTGCTCCGAGGCCTAACCAACAAACATCAATTTCGTTTCCTTCAAGAAGAAATGATGAAAGGCGCCGTGAAAAAGCTAACGATCAAATTGAGAAATTCTATGAAATCTTTAGAGATTTGAGTTTCGAAATTAGCTTTACGGATGCCTTGACCCTTATGCCGAAATTTGACTCGACTCTTAAAACTTTAACGGAAACAAGAGATAGATGAGTGAGTGGCTAGAACTCCATTGAACGAGAATTGCTCAGCGGTCATCCTAAACAAGTTACCAAAAAAACTTAGAGACCCTGGCCGATTTTCTTATTCCATGTGAATTTTCTAGGATTAATACATGCAACGCCTTGGCCGATCTCGGGGCAAGCATTAATCTTTTGCCATTTTTCAGTCTGGGAAAGATCTCTCTCTTCTGAATAACCCCGACCTGCATGACGCTAGAGCCAGTAGACGATCAATCACTAAAACAATCGGTATTGCTTAAAGCGTACGTTTTAATGGTGGGAAAGTTCCAGTTTCTAACAGATTTTGTGGTCGTTGATTTTAAGCCAGACCCCCGAGTACCTTTAATTCTTGGGAGAAGTTTCTTAAAGACCAGTCATGCATTAATAGATGTTTACGAAGGTGAAATAACCCTTCGTGTTGTCAAAGAAGCCATCACCTTCAATCTGGACCAAACTTCAAGGTACACGGCTAGTTACGATCATGTGACGCAAACCAAATTGACGTCATTGAATTGGCATGTGAAGAATACTCTCAAGAGGTTCTAGGTTTTTACTGATTCAGTTGAATAACGGTAATCTTCTCAGTTTATGTTCCAATTGTTTCAAATTTCGTCACAACATAACTCTTTTGGAGCTAGTGATTTTTCAATGCTCGAAGATGCAAATGCTTTTATAGCTGTCGTAACGGCCAATTTCATGGAAATTGATGCTATCTTACTATGATCTGGAGGGTGACATTCTTATTCTGGAATCATTTTCAATAGTGAACGTTACCTACTCTTCCGTAATCATAAAGATTATTCACACGAATCGGGAAGAATCATAGTTGTTGAAGCTAAAACCGTTAAATCATCAAATTGGTGGCCTCTCGAGTTGAATCAAGGACTTGCCACCCATTTAGAATACGCATTCTTAGAGGCAACAATAAGGTTGCCTGTCATATTGCGAAAGATTTAAAGGATGAGGAAAAGCAGTCTTATCATAGGTTCTAAAGTCCCACAGTGAAGCCATCGCTTGGAAATCTCCGATATCAAGGGTGTTGATCCAGAGTTCTGTACTCACAAAATCCTTATGGAAGGGTCTACGAACCAACAGTTCCAGATCAAGATGGGTAAACCCAAAGATCCTCGACGTCATCAAAAACAGGTTGAAAAACTTCCTTCTTGGACGCCGGATTAATTTATTCGATCTCTGACAGTCCATGGGTAAGCCCGGTACACTGTGTACCAAAGAAAGGTGGCATAACCGTCATCAAGAATGATGATAATGATTTGATACCAACTTGATTGGTCACGGGGTGGAGAGTGTGCATTGACTATAGAAAGTTGAATGAAGCCACCCGAAAAGACCATTTCCCATTGCCCTTCATGGATCAAATGCTCGAAAGACTCGCGGGAAAACCATTATATTGTTTCATCGATGGCTTCCTCGGGTTATTTTCCCCCCCCCCGTTCTATAGACCCGAAGGATCAAGAGAAGATAACTTTTACTTGCCCATACGGAACGTTCGCCTATCGCCGCATGCCTTTTGGGCTATGTAATGCACCCGGCACGTTTTAGCGATGTATGATGACAATCTTCCATGACATGATCAAAAAAACAATGGAAGTGTTCATGGATGACTTCTCGATCTTCGGAGATTCTTTTTCTACATGCCTATCCCATTTGCAAAAGATGTTGAAACGGTGTGAAGATACCAATTTGTCCCTAAATTGGGAGAAAAACCATTTTATGGTTAAAGAAGGCATTATTCTGGGACACAAAATTTCTACGTTGGGAATCTAGGTCGATCATGCTAAAGTTGAAGTCATAGCCAAGCTCCCTCACCCGACTATTGTGAAAGGTGTCCGTAGTTTTCTTGGGCATGCCAGTTTTTACCGACGTTTCATACAAGACTTTTCGAAAATTGCCCTCAATGACCCATTGCTTGAAAAAGAGGACTTCCTTTTTCTTTCTCAAAAGAGTGTATCGAATACCTTTTATACCACTTAAATAAAATTGACCGGGCTCCATTGCTGATTGCTCACCGATTGGACCTTGCCTTCGAAACTAAATGTGTGAGGCAAGTGATTTTGCAATTGGGGCTAGTCCTAGGGCACGAAAGAACAAGCATTTCAATACCAATTCACTATGCCAGCAAGACAATGACCAAAGCTCAAGCACACTAAACAACGACGGAAAGATATTACTTGCCGTAGTGTACGCTTTGATTAATTATGGTCATAGTCGTTTTGTCCAAGGCTAGTGTATACGACCATTCTGCTATTAAGATCTCTTTGACTAAAAAAGGATGCTAAGACAAAGACTGTTGGGTGGATCCTTTGTCCAAGGAATTGTTGTTGAAATACGAAGACATAAAAGGTGCGAAAAATCTTGCCGCCGATTCATCTCTCCAGACTGAGAGAACCCTCACAAAATGAGTTCGACAACAAGGAAATCATGAAACATTCCCACTCGAAACTCTTGGATTCGGTATACCTCAACTTGCCCACTTGTTTGTGGATGATATGCGGTGGAGAGACGATGAGTGACTCCGTATTTAAGCATGACTTTTGAAAATTGGTCATTGCAAAAATGGGTTCCGCGATCACTTATGATTGCACGAGGGGCACCAAATCTGGAGAAGAGAGTTTTAAGAAATTTGCAAACAACTCGGGCATCATTGGTGGGGAGCGCTTTCGCTTCAACCCATTTTGATAAGTAATCGACTGTCACGAGTATGTATTTGTTCCCTCTTGAAGATGGGAATGACCCCATAAAATCAATGCCCCAAATGTCAAAGATTTCGCAAACTTGGATAGAGTTTTGAGGCATCTCATCACGTTGCAAAATTTTGCCTTGACGTTGACAAATGTCACTTCGGGTAACAAAGTCATGGGCATCCTTGTAGATTGTGGGCCAATAAAATCCTGAATCGAAAATCTTTTTAGCGGTGTAATTGGCACCGTAGTGTCCCCCGGTGGGTCCATTGTGGCAAACTTTAAGAATGTCAAAAGCTTCTTGCCCCGAAACACAACGCCTAATTACTTGGTCAGCACAGATCTTGAATAGAAAGGGGTCGTCCCATAAATAATGTTTGACATCTTTGAAAAACTTGTTTTTCTGTTGGGACGGCATTCCCTTGACAATGAAGTTCCCCGTATGGTAGTTTGTGAAATCTGCAAACCATGGGGTACTATCATCACGAAGAGCAACCGATCCAAGAGTTTCAAGTGGAAATGTTTCCGTGATTTCCTTGTTCTTGAACTCATTTTGGTGAGGGTTCTCAAGTCTGGAGAGATGGTCGGCGGCTAGATTTTCTGCTCCTTTTTTGTCTCGGATCTCAACATCGAATTCTTGGAGCAAAAGGATCTACCGCATCAGTCTTGCCTTAGCATCCTTTTTAGCAAAGAGATACTTTATAGCAGAATGGTCTGTATACACTATGCTCTTGGACAAAATGAGATATGACCGGAATTTCTCAAAAGCGTACACTACGGCAAGTAATTCTTTTTCGGTCGTAGTGTAGTGTGCTTGAGCTTCGGTCATTGTCTTGCTGGCATAGTGAATTGGTTGGAAATGCTTGTTCTTTCGTTGCCCTAGGACTGCCCCAATTGCAAAGTCGCTTGCATCACACATGAGTTCGAAGGGCAAGTCCCAGTCTGGAGCAATCAAAATTGGAGCCTCGGTCAATTTTCTTTTAAGTGTATTAAAGGATTCGATACACTCTTTTGAGAAGAAAAATGGAGTCTCTTTTTCAAGCAAGTGGGTCATTGGACGGGCAATTTTCGAAAAGTCTTGTATGAAACGTCGGTAAAAACCGGCATGCCCAAGAAAACTACGGACACCTTTCACAGTAGTCGGGTGAGGGAGCTTGGCTATGACTTCAACTTTAGCACGATCGACCTCGATTCCCGACTTAGAAATTTTGTGTCCAAGAACAATGCCTTCTTTAACCATAAAATGGCTTTTCTCCCAATTTAGGGACAAATTGGTGTCTTCACACCGTTTCAACATCTTTTCCAAATGGGATAGGCATGTAGAGAAAGAATCTCCGAAGACTGAGAAGTCATCCATGAACACTTCCATTGTTTTTTCGATCATGTCATGGAAGATTGCCATCATACATCGTTGAAACGTGCCGGGTGCATTACATAGCCCAAAAGGCATGCGGCGATAGGCGAACGTTCCGTATGGGCAAGTAAAAGTTGTCTTCTCTTGATCCTTCGGGTCTATAGGAATCTGAAAATAACCCGAGAAGCCATCGAGGAAACAATAGTATTGGTTTCCCGCGAGTCTTTCGAGCATTTGATCCATGAAGGGCAATGGAAAATGGTCTTTTCGGGTGGCTTCATTCAACTTTCTATAGTCAATGCACACTCTCCACCCCGTGACCAATCGAGTTGGTATCAAATCATTATCATCATTCTTGATGACGGTTATGCCACCCTTCTTTGGTACACAGTGTACCGGGCTTACCCATGGACTGTCAGAGATCGGATAAATTAATTCGGCGTCAAAAACTTTTTCAACCTCTTTTTTGATGACGTCATGGATCTTTGGGTTTACCCGTCTTTGATTCTGAACTGTTGGTTCGTAGTCCTCTTACATAAGGATTTTGTGAGTACAGAACTCTGGATCAACACCTTTGATATCGGAGAGTTTCCAAGCGATGGCTCGCTTGTGGGACTTTAGAACCTTGATAAGAGCTGCCTTTTCCTCATCCTTTAAATCTTTCGCAATTATGACAGGCAACTTGTTTTTGCCTTCCAAAAATGCATATTCTAAATGAGGTGGCAAGTCCTTGAGTTCAACCTCGAGAGGCTCATCAATTGATGATTTAACGGTTTTAGCTTCAACAACTTTGAGTTCTTCCCGGATTCCGGGTGAATAATCTTTATGATTCGGAAGAGGAGGTAACGGTTCACTATTGAGAAGTGATTCCAGAATAAGAATGTCACCCTCCGGATCATAGTAAGTAGCATCAATTTCCCGTGAAATTGGCTCGTTATCGACAGCTATAAAAGCATTTGCTTCTTCGAGCAGGAGAAAATCACTATCTCCAAAAGGAGTTAGTGTTGGTGACGAATTTGAAACAATTGGATCGTAAACTGGAGAAGGATTACCGTATGCAACTGAATCAGAAAAACCTAGAACCTCTTGAGAGTATTCTTCACATGCCAATTCAATGACGTCAATTTGGTTTGCCGTCACATGATCGTAACTAGCCGTGTACCTTGAAGTTTGGTCCAGATTGAAGGTGATGGCTTCTTTGCCAACACAAAGGGTTATTTCACATTCGTAAACATCTATTAAGGCACGACTGGTCTTTAAGAAACTTCTCCCGAGAATTAAAGGTACTCGGGGGTCTGGCTCAAAATCAACGACCACAAAATCTGCTGGAAACTGGAACTTTCCCACCATTAAACGGACGTCTTTAGCAATACCGATTGGTTCAGTGATTGAACGGTCTGCTAGCTCTAGCGTCATGCAGGTCGGGGTTAGTTCAGGAAGAGAGAGATCTTTCCAGACGGAATATGGCATAAGATTAATGCTTGCGCCGAGATCGGCCAAGGCGTTGCATGTATTAATCCCAGAAAATTCACATGGAATAAGAAATCGGCCAGGGTCTCCAAGTTTTTTCGGTAACTTGTTTAGGATGACTGCTGAGCAATTCTCGTTCAATGGAGTTCTAGCCATTTCACTCAACTTCTCTTTGTTTCCGATTAAAGTTTTTAGAGTTGAGGCAAATTTCGGCATAAGGGTCAAGGCATCCGTGAAGCTAATTTCGAAACTCAAATCTCTAAAGATTTCATAGAATTTCTCAATTTGATCGTTAGCTTTTTCACGGCGCCTTTCATCATTTCTTCTTGAAGGAAATGGAATTGATGTTTGTTGGTTAGGCCTTGGAGCACTAACAGGATCAACATCGGGCTCGGAAGTTGGATTTTGAGATTGGACTTGAATAACCGGAGGTTGGATGTCTTCGGTGCTTCCGTTATTAGTAGGAAGCATTGTGTCCTTTGTAACCTCGGTATCACGATTCATCACTTTCGGAGGAGAAGATGAAGTAGAAGGAATTGTGGGTCCTTGATATGCAACACCACTTCGGGTGGTGATACCTTTCAAATCTTCCTTTGGGTTGGTAATGGTGTTACCTGGGAGAGTTCCCGAACCTGAAGTAGAGGCGGTGTTCATTTTGATAAAGTTACCTAGCATACTTTCGAGCCTTTGATTTAAAGTAGCCAAGTTGTTCAATTGAGTCTGCAGGTTTTGACCTTGGTTTTGCAAAACTTGATTTTGGTTTTGCATATTCCTCATAACCGCATCATTAGCTTTTACGTAGCTATCAAAATCAGTCTTAGACACACCTTGTGTTTGAGGAAATGAAGCTTGGTAAACAGGAGCTTGATAAGCTGGTGGTTGATTAACCTGGGGTTGGTAAATTGGTCCTTGACTGAAATTATTACCCCGATTTTGGTTAAAATTGTTCCCCCGATTTTGGTTGAAATTGATCCCCCGATTTTGGTTGTTTTGATGGTTTTGTATAGGTGGAAAACCGGGAGGTCGAGTTTGGTTCGCAACCATTGGAGGTCGGGCACTGGTATTCCCTTGATTGAAATTAGCCGCAGCGGCTTGAGAAACGTAAGCTTGAATATTGTCATGATACATGTTGTCATCGGTGGCGAGACAACTTTGATACGAATGAGCTCCACCGCAAGTCACACAACTTTCCTCGACCGCTTTTACGGACGCGAGAGTTTGGTGAGCGGGAGCTTGGGATTGATT
>BQNB010135679.1:0-18122 GCA_026074375.1 Tanacetum coccineum | reverse complement strand
TCTACCTCCTAAAATGAGAGAACTAAAGAGGTATGTATAGCTAAATGAGGAGGTGTCTTGACCTTCAAGTGTGCTTGTAGATGAGAGAGAGAGAGACTTTAGTGAGTCATCAGGAGAGATTAGAGCCCTTGGATCACAATCTTAATCATTCTTGATAGTTGGATGTGGTTTAAAGTACACGGATCACTAAATTGACCAACCATAAGGTGCCACGTAGCCAAAGGGAGCGGGGTGAGGTTGGTTATGTGAGTGGTGTTGACAGCTTAGGCTGTTAGAACTCAAGTTAAGAGGTTGGGTTAATTGGGACGATGGTTGAACAGTGTAAGGGTTTTGGAGCCATTTCTTTTATTTTTATAACTTTGTTTGACGCAGGAGTTTGGGGGTTTGACTTGGGCCCGGGTTTTAATAATTAAGGATTAGGCCGGATGTTTGGGCCACAGTTAATAGGGTTTAGTTATAAAGGGATAATGACCGCTATCTCTTTAATAAAAAGGAGATAACTGTGTTAGGGTTTAGGGACTTTTGGTGAAGTTGGTTTTAACATTAAGGCTCATTTGGGTATTTTGAGGGTTTTGGCATTTTGTGGGTTGACCATTGTTGACTAAGGGTTGACCAGAGTTTAACTTTGCTAGAAACTTCCGGCTCTTGTGTACTTTATCCGTTCTCGTGTTCGTTTTTGTCCGGTTTTGACCGTTTTCTTGTGATTTTTGTAATACCCGTACCTACACATCACAAATGACAAAACAAGCAATATACAAGCATAATTTGCATAATTTGATCATTTAAAGGTCATTTTTTGTATACAAAAGATATGTGATTTCTCACATATCAAAATTCTCCAAACTAAGTGATTGTCGTGTCCTCACGCAATGTTATATGCCCTAAAACCAAATACCTCAAAACTTCCCCAAACTAATCCTTTAAAAAGTAGCAAAGTCTTTAGTGGGGAGAGTTAAGAAATCACAAGTTTTAAAACACCTTATTTTCTTATTTTTCAAAACTTTTTCCATTTTTTTTTGTAAATTAACTACCTAGAATATTCTGACTTTCGTTATTTCCATAACCGTTAGGGATCATAGAACAAGATGCATTTCGATCCGAGAATGCCCCCAAAAAGGATAAATTCATCGTACCCGACTTTTCACTATCTCCAAACCAAGCTTAAAACGAAATCACCGCTAAATATCAGTTAAAATGCTAACACTACTCATATTTGCAACTTGTGAACTTTTCACTCCCGATAATTATTATATCTTAGGTGAATGTGCTATTTTGAATTTCAACTATGGATCAACATTTTGCAAAATCTGATGGCTTCACGTTCCACCTGAGAATAATGGAGGTTTGAGGGCTAGAGATCATCCCATTGTAGCGACTTTCATTTCGGCACATCTCAACCTTGCGGCTAAGTGACCAGGTTTTGACACGCCACAAAGGACTAGTATAGGGACTCAGGAGCTTTAGGTTTCAAAAACTCTCAGGTTTCTTGTATATACATGGCTTATTTAAAAACTTAAAATGAAATAGTCAAAGTTCAAAAACATATTTAAATTAACAAATGAGAGAGATCTATTTATAATTCCCTATTAAAAATAAAACATTTATGCAATTGTAACCTTCGACCTTTTAGAAGGCTGCAACATCGGTTTGTGAGCGAGGCAGATGCCAAGCAAAACTTTTATCAGTCTCAGATTTTTTATTCTTACTTTGTGACACCCACTTTCTATAGATAGACTACCACATTCGGTAGTGAGCCCGGCAAGAGGGCAGTAAACTTTTTATCAGCACAGGTTATTATTATTATATATATTTTTTATTATTTTTTTTTCATTTCATATTTTTTTCCTTTTTTTATATATATAGAGAAGACTTCTTTTTGAAAAATTCAAGTATAAATTTGAACTAAGACTAAAATTTTTGCTATTAACTATATAAAATTTGTTGATTTAAGTTTAATCTCCAAAAATAGCACGTATGATTAGTCCGGTTAAGAGCTTATGGGAGAAAAATCCACAAATTACATACATGAGTCTTAATAAAAATGATTTCCAAAAATAATCCTTGTTTAGATTCCAAACTCATACTTAATCTATCATTTTTTGGTTCTTCGCGAATTTCCGCAAACGCTTAGCCTAAAAGTTAAGGAACAAGCTAGAGCTCAACACGCTCGATCGGGTCAAAATTTATTCTTATTCTACCCAGTATAAAAGTCAAAATTGTGACAAAACACTTATTTTATTTTTGAAAATTTTAATTTTTTTCATATTTATAAAAAAAAATTTGGTGGGAAAACGGGGTACGTGAGAACAACGGGCAAAGGTAGTTCAGATCATATCGAAGATATACTACCCAATACTAAAATTAAACATTGTCCTCAATGTTTCTAGTCTCTAAGGACTTAAAAACCCCATACTGAACTCAAAAAGTAGAATGCATAATCCCCAAGCATGAAGAACAGTATCACAAAAATCTCAAGCCTATTATCCAAGTATGTTAAAGAGATAAATGTTAGTCGATAATAATCTTAGGATACGATTTCTCCCAAACTAATGGCAAGCACGGCTAGGAAGTCAAGTGGACCGGGACAAAAAACCGAACATGAGAGTCTTCAGAAAAATTTTGGGTCAATCCTACAAAAAATCACAAGCACAAACAACAAGGATCAGAAGAGTACAAGCCTCCTCACATCACAATAGAATAAGATAAGAAAAAAATGGCTACAGCAGGGGTGCTTCCCATGAAGCGCCTTTATTTTTGGTAACCGAGTCACATAGCTTGACTCGATCCCCGAATTCATTCGTCCTTGGTGAAGTTTGGAGATCTGGATACCTTGGGTGGTTAAGTCCACTTCAAAGTTACTGCTTCACACCGAATGGGACCATTCACCTTAAAGTTTGGACCATCGGGTTGAGACAACTCGATGGTCCGGTATGGAAAATTGGTGATGGTGAAGGTCCTGACCAAACGAGTTTTAAGCTTTCTCAGAGATATCTTTAGACGAGAGTAGAAGAGTAAAACTCGATCACAACATTGAAAAATGCGGTTTTTGATCTAGAGTCGTGAAGCTTCTTCGTTCTCTCTTTATATATCAAGAATTCTCGTATAGCTTGATCACGAAGTCAGTAAGTTCATTAAGTGAATGGGGTGCCTCCCACGAAGCGCTTTGTTTTTTGTAACCGAATCACATAGCTTGACTCGATCCCCGAATTCATTTGATCTTTGAGTCATGAAGCTTCTTCGTCCTCTCTTTATAAATCAAAGAATTCTCGTAAGCTTGATCACGTAGCTCATTAAGTTCATTCAATTGAAGCTTACGGTGATCACCCGCAGTTTTAAGATCGAAATTAGCATGTTTCAAAGCCCAATATGCTTTATGCTCTAACTCAATCGGTAAATGGCAAGACTTTCCGTACACAAACTTGTAAGGCGTACAACCAATCGGTGTCTTAAAAGCAGTACAAAATGCCCATAAAGCGTCATCTAGTTTGTCAGACCATGAGGCACGGTTTTCTCTAACCGTCCTTTCTAGAATACGTTTTAAACTTCGATTAGACACCTCCACTTGACCGCTTATTTGAGGGTGATAAGCGGCAGGTAGACGATGTGTGACCCTATACTTAGAAATTACTTTAGCAAACTGATCATTACAAAAGTGGGTCCCACGATCGCTTATAATAGCTCTAGGTGTTCCGAATCGGGCAAAAAGGGATTTCAAAAACTTCACATTTGTGGGGAGCGCCTTTGCTTCAACCCATTTTGAAAGATAATCAACGGCTACAAGGATGTATTTATTTCCTCTTAAAGTCGGAAATGGTCCCATGAAATCAATACCCTATACATCGAAGATTTCACAAACTTGGATAGCGTTTTGAGGCATCTCATCTCGTTATGAAATTTTGTCTTATCTTTGACACGTATCATAAGATTTGATCATTGTATGGGCATCTTGATATATGGTAGGCCAAAAGAAACCGCCATCAAATACTTTTCGAGCGATGAGATTGGCACTATGATGGCCCCCGGTGGGTCCTTTATGACAAGCTTTGAGGATTTCAAAAGCTTCTTGCCCATGCACACACCTTTAAATAATTTGATCCGCACAAGTACGAAAAAGATAGAGATCGTCCCAGAAATAATGTTTAACATCCTTGAAAAACTTCCTCTTTTGTTGAGTTAACATTCCTTTGATGATAAAATTCCCCGTATGGAAATTGGTATAGTCCGCAAACCATGGGGTACTTTCACTAGAAATAACTCCAAGCGTTTCTAAAGGAAAATGTTTATTTCTGTCTTTGTTTTCTAACACATCCTTATGAGGATTCTCAAGTCTAGTTAAATGATCTGCCGCAAGGTTCTCACTTCCTTTTTTTTTATCACGGATGGTGATATCAAATTCTTGTAGGAGAAGAACCTACCAGAGCAACCTCAGCTTAGCGTCTTGTTTGTTCATAAGGTACTTTAAAGCTGAGTGATCCGTATACACTATGCTTTTGGATAAGACAAGATATGGCCGAAACTTTTCAAAAGCATAAACAATGGCAAGCATTTCCTTTTTCGTTGTAGTGTAATAAATTTGAGCTTCTATCATTGTCTTGCTAGCATAATGTATAGGCTGAAAGTGCTTCATCTTTCGTTGTCCTAAAACCGCACCAATCGCGAAATCACTTGCATTACACATGAGTTCCAAAGGTAGGTTCTAATCCGGGACAACTAAGATTGGGGCTTCGGTAAGCTCCTTTTTAAGAGTCTGAAAAGCATCAATACAATCCTTAGAAAACACAAACGGTGTTTCCTTCTCAAGAAGGTGAGTCATTGGTCTAGCTATTTTGGAAAAATCTTGGATAAAACGTCGGTAAAATCCTGCATGACCTAAGAAACTCCTAACACCTTTAACGGTAGTCGGGTGAGGGAGCTTAGCGATAACATCGACTTTAGCACGATCGACCTCAATTCCTGACTTTGAAATTTTATGCCCTAACACAACCGAGAAATCATCCATAAACACTTCCATAGTCTTTTCGATCATATCATGGAATATGGCCATCATACACCGTTGAAAAGTACCGGGAGCATTACACAAGCCAAATGGCATGCGACGGTACGCGAAAGTTCCATACGGGCATGTGAAAGTAGTTTTCTCCTGGTCTTGGGGATCTATTGGTATTTGGAAATACCCTGAAAATCCATCTAGAAAACAATAAAACTCATTTCCGGCTAATCTTTCTAACATTTGATCCATAAATGGCAATGGAAAATGATCTTTTCGAGTTGCTTCATTTAACTTCCTATAGTCGATACAAACTCTCCATTTGGTAACTAAACGTGTCGAAATTAATTAATTCTCTTCATTAGCAACAACGGTCATTCCTCCTTTTTTGGGAACATAATGCACTGGACTAACCCATGGGCTGCCGGAGATTGGGTAAATCATACCGGCATTAAGAAGTTTTAAGACCTCCTTTTTTATTACCTCGTGAATTTTTGGGTTAACCCGTCTTTGACTTTGAACAGTGGGTTTGTAATCATCCTCCATCAAGATTTTGTGTGTACAAAAACGAGGGTCGATACCCTTGATGTCGGTGATTTTCCAAGCAATGGCCCGTTTATGAGATTTAAGCACCTTTAAGAGAGCATCTTTTTCATCATCGTTTAAACCTTTTGCAATAATCACTAGTAACTTGTCGTTTTCTTCCAAGTAAGCATATTCCAAGTGAGACGGTAAATGTTTTAATTCTAATTCCGGAGGCTCTTCAATTGAAGAATTTGCCTTGGTAACTTCACTTTGGTTAAAGTCCATCAGAGGAAGTTGAAACGGGTCATTATTTAACAATTTTTCGATCAAACAAATATCTTCATCCGGATTGCAATCGGTGTAATCAATTTTCGATGAAATCGAATCGTCCTTAAGATAAGCTTCGATTTCTTCCAAAATGAATTCGGAAGTAAACGGCTCAGACGTTGGGGTGGGATTTCCACCCAAAGATTTATAAAATCCTAGCAATTCCAGAGCATACTCCTCACAAACTGCATCAATGATGTCAATTCGGTTTACCGACTTATCATTTGCAGAGGAGTATCTTGGGGTTTGATCTAGATTAAAAGTGACGGCTTCGTTATCAACCCGAAGGGTTATTTCTTCTCCATAAACATCAATTAAAGCACGACCGGTCCTCAAAAAGGATCTCCCCAGTATGAGAGGTACTCGAGGATTGGCTTCGAAATCGACAACAACAAAATCGGTAGGAAAGTGGAACTTTCCCACTTTAACGTAAACGTCTTCAGCGAGTCCTTTAGGATGAGCAATCGATCGATCCGCTAACTCTAAAGTCATCCGAGTTGGTGTAAGTTCGGGTAGGGAAAGCTTTTTCCAAAAGGAAAGAGGCATAAGATTTACGCTCGCACCAAGATCGGCCAAGGCATGACATACATCCATTCCCGGAAAATTACATGGAATAAGAAACTTGCCAGGATCTCCAAGCTTTTCGAGAAGCTTTTTGAGGAGCATCGCCGAGCAATTCTCGTTCAAACAGTATGGGAAGCTTTTTGAGGAGCATCGCCGAGCAATTCTCATTCAACGGTATCTTAGCTAATTCAAGCAACTTTTCCTTATTCATAAGCAAACTCTTAATCGTAGGAGCAAATCTTGGCAATAAAAGTAAAGCATCCGCGAAACTGATGTCGAAGCGCAAATCTTGAAAGATTTGGAAGATCTTCTCCATTTGATTCGAAGCTTTGTCACGAGACTTTTGATCATTACGTCGCGAAGGATACGGAATATTCGGCTTAGGTAAAGTCTTCGGAACATCGGGTTCCGGAATGGGAGTAAGGTTAACCGGAGGTGGGATGTGAGCGGTACTTCCTTGGAAATTTGTTTGCTCTTTATCCGTTGTCTCCTCGGTTTCTCGTTCCACTACCTTTTTAGGGGAAGGATTAGTAGGAATCGAGGGTCCCTCGTAAGCAACACCACTTCGAGTAGTGATCGCTTTCATCTCACACTTCGGGTTTGGAATGGTATTACTCGGAAGAGTACCCAAAGTTGAGGCTTGGTTTTGAAACAATCCACATAACATGTTTTGCAAATTATTTTGAAAGGTAGTTTGTTGATTCATCATAACGACTTGTTGAGTCTTCATCGTGTTTTGAATTTCATTCTTAACTTCTCCTTTCAACGAATTGATTTGATTTTGCATGTTTCTCATTATTTGATCATTAGTCCTCTTGTAACTTGAAAAATCATTTGAAAACTCTTGTTGAACTTGATTATTAGGCACTTGAAACGGTTGGTTTTGAAATCCTTGATTTTGAAAATTCGGAGCATGATTATTTTGAGCTTGAAAACCTTGATTACCATGAAAATTATTTCCCCGATTAAAATTATTCCCTTGACCTTGATTTTGATTAAACCTATTTTGACCATTGTTTTGCACCGGAGCAAAACCAGGTGGTGCCATTTGGTTACTAACTCGGTTCGGAGGGGCAACTTGATTGTAAGTACCCGTAGTCGCACAAACACTAGCTTGATTGTTATCGGTAGTCGGACAATTATACCAAGAATGGGCACCACCACAAGTAACGCAAGTTTCCTCAACCGCTTTGATCGGAGCGGGAGTGACAACTTTCTTAGAAACAATCTCAACTAAGGTCGAAAGTTGATCCGCAAGCTTATCAATTCTCTCATCCGTCTTACTAACACTTTCCCTAGAAGTCGTATTCATCCTAGAAGCATTTGGTTTGTTTCGTGAATAACACACTTTTGATTTATTCTCAATTATGTTCAAAGCCTCTCTAGTCGTCTTACTCAAAAGATTTCCACCCGCCACGACATTTAAGGAGTCTTGATCATTCTCGTTTAAACCGTTATAAAATGTATCAACTTGAGTTAACTCCATAAATCCGTGGTGAGGACAAGCTTTAAGCATTTCCTTAAATCGTTCTCATGCTTCACTAAAAGTTTCCTCGAATTTTTGTGTAAAACGAGAAATTTCATTCTTTAAGTAAGTGGTTTTCGAATGAGGGAAAAATTGATTCACACATTTGGTTACGAGATCCTCCCAAGTCAAGATTGAATTAGGTGGTTCTTTCTCGTACCACAATCTTGCGTTCCCTTCGAGCGAATATGGAAAAATCATAAGCTTAATAACATCATTCGGCACATCTCTAAATCGTAAAGTCGAGGTAATCCTTTTGAAACTATTAATATGAGCATGTGATTTTCGTTCTCTAAACCGTGAAACGGGTTCGCTTGAACCAATTGTAGCAAATTCGTTTTAATCTCAAAATGATCCGCATTAATTTCCGGTAAAACGATAGCTTCTCCGTACCCTTCCGTGGGTGCTCGGAGTAGCTCTTCCATTGTTCGTTCCGCCATTGGTGCAACGATAGTACGAAAGCTCGTGGTTTCGACTATGTTTGGAGCACGTCCTTTATTTCGACGTCTCGAAATGGTTACGTTTGAATTATTTTGAAAATTGGAATTTCTAGTGCGCATGCACTAATCAAAACAAATGAAAAAAGAAATGAGTAAATATTTTTGTTTACCGATTAATCAACAAACTTATGGTAACTCTCTTAAGTAAACTAAATTTTACAAAAGAGGTGCGCCTTTTTCGTAAGTGACACAAACGGTAAAAAAAAAATTCTTAGGTTCGGGAACTTATTAATGGATAATACCTCAGTTGAAGGTATTATTTGTTGGTGTTCTTTAACCAACTTTGTTAAAAAAAATTATTTCTTATATTAATGAATTCACAAGAAAAATCGAAAAATCCAGAAGAGCAAATATTTTTGTATTTTTCTTATTAATTAATCTTTTACTTATACTAAAAAGAAAAGAAAAATATTTTTTACTTTTTATATTTTTAATTTTTTTGTATTTTTGATTTTCTCAAAAGCGTAACTTTCAAAGACGGAAGGTTCTCCAAATCACGATCAACAAACTGCAAACGAAGGAATCTTAATCACAAATCCCCGGTAGCGGCGCCAAAAATTTGATCGTTTAAAAACCAATTATAATAATATGTATAATATATAAGTATAAAGAAAATTACTAAAAAATCCTTGAGGACAAAGATTAGTAGCAATTTCTACACAAAAATATTATTCGTAAGAAACCGGTAAGTGATTACCGGGTCGTTTTCCCAAAGACTTATGAAATTGAGACCTCGTTTGTTATTTGGACAATGACTTGAATTGGTTCAAAGAAGATTTGTTTTCTAAAATCCTAATAGTGAGCAAATTAAGGGACAATTAAACTACTTAATAACGGGAAAAAATAACTTTAACGTAAAATGTAAAACGGGAATTCTAAACGGGACTAAAAACCCTAAACTTAACTAAAATTAGTTCCTAGATGATTATTTTGTTTTTATAAGTCTAAATTAACTAAAAAACTAGAACAAAGAAAACTAGAACAAAAACGAGAGAGTTTTAAGCTTAAAAACACTAAAATTATGAACGGGATTCAATCCCGTTCTTTAAAAAACAAGATTTTGCAATTTAAATCTACGAAGCAATCTAATTTTTCCTAGGTTCTAAATGTTAAAAGAAAATTTTCTAAAAAAAATTATATTTTTTTGACTTTTTTATGAATTAAAAACGATTTAAAGGAAAATTAAATATAAAAAATACTAAACGTTTTATAAAAAATCTGAAAAAATTTCTTTGAAAAATTTCTTAAACTGATGATATAATCTATGAAAAAAGCTAGGCAAAACAGCTTATCAAAATAAGCTGTTAAAAATCAAAACGTGCTTATAAGCTTAATGGGCCAAAAAGTGGATATAGGAATAATACATGCAAAATAGGACGGATGAGCTATTGTAGCACAATAGTTGAGTGTGTTGGGTTAAAACGCTTGGTTGATGGTGGTAGAGGTCCCGGGTTCGAGTCCTAGTCACGGGGCTTCCCATTATCCCAATTGTTTTTATTTTGCCATTTTTATAATTTTTAGAAAAAACACTTAAACTAAGAACTTTTGTGAAACCAAACTTTTTGAAACTTAAAAATAAGCACACAAATAAGCACTAAAAGGGAACAGTTTGCTTAAAAGCTTAAAACTAAAAAGAGCTAAATTGTTTTCAATTTTTAGCACAATTTTGCAACTATCAAGAAAAATAAGCAACAGCAGATAATAAGCTATATCTAATAAGCATAAGAGAACAAAAATAAGTAAAGAAAATGATCTACAATAAGCTAAAAATGACAGAAACCTTAAAAAAGCTAAAACACTTAAAATTTCTGTAAAGCTAACTACAAATAAGCTCAAAGAATGAAATAAGCTAACTCTAGGACTAATTAAGCTATTTATAAGCTAAGCCTAACCTAATAAGCTAATCTAAGCTAGAATTAAGCACAAAACACAAGCCATAAGCTGAATTATCAAATTAAGCAATTTGGTGCACCACAGATTTCAAAATAGACAAAATGCTAACTTTGAGCTTAATTTTAAGCTCACAGATTGATCCTTATGAAAATATAGTTTATACAAGCTTAAAGATTGGCCTATAAGCTACTTAGAACTTCTTTTAAAAAACATTTTGAAATTCAAATGGACAATGAAAAAGCTACTTGAAAAAGGCAATGCAGGCAGAAAACTATATTTTGGTTTTTTTTACTTTTTATGAAAATGACAAATAACAAACTTGCAGATTAAAAACAGAATAAGACTAAAAAATAATTAAGCTAAAATAAGCCCTAATCTAGATAGATTGACCTAAATTCTACTTGTGCTCCCAATTACAAATCCTAATTCCTACTTTGTCTGAAAATTAAGCTTAAAAATGGCCTTAAATCCTTTCATCCTATCTGGTGCAATTGACACTTCTTAAAACCAAATCACAACACCATACATTGCAGACTTAATACTCCATTTTAACACCAAAATTTGAGCAAAAAAGGCACTTAAATCAGCTAGAATATATTTGAGCTAAAAGACTTATGGATTTGAGCTATTTACCACAGATTCATACAACTTACATACTAACTTGATTAAACCTATTTTAAGCCTACAAAAGCCTTAATTCCTAACTTCATTGTGGAAGTCGTAGAGGGGGAGGGGGTGAATACGTTTCCATTAAACGTACTTGTCGTAGTTTTGTGTATTAGATACAACAATGTATACTTAGCTCGGTTTTGTTTGAAGACAAATTAGCTTCCTCCCCATTTCAAAAATCAAGTTTAATATTTTTTTAAAGTTAATTACTCCATTTTTCAAAGATATACCGACTAGAAATGTCCGACTCGAAAGGAAAAGACAAAATACAAGTTTTACGTTAAAACGAGACTCAACGTTTTAGACAATAAGTAGTATTTTGCCTTTCTGACTAAATTAAGTTTGAAATAAATACTTGAAAGTATTTTTATATGAAAGTAGACTCAATTCTCTTCGAAATGGCGGGTGGCACGACTTCTACGGACTTACGGTTGATTTTATATGATTTTTTAAAGTTTCTGAAAAACTGACGAATCAGACAGGCTGCCCCCTTAAAATTAAGGGGGGCGCCCAAGAATTAAGGGGGCCGCCCATCTAATACTTAAAATTATGATTTTTGTAAAAAATTGTTTTCTGACTTTGCGAAAAGGTGTACAACTTTCTGAATTAAATACCAAACATATAACACTTATTTTAAGCATCATTTTTATCTCAAGCTAGTATAATTAGTGTATATAACATCAAAACTAATACAAGTTAATCAACAAAACACTTTTCATATTTAATCCACCTTAATGGGTAATTTGATACATGGATCGTACTTAATTTTTAAAAATATTTGTTTTGAAAATTAGAGCGACGTGGCTCTGATACCAATTGTGGAAATCGTAGAGGGGGTGAATACGTTTCCATTAAAAATCTTAAAATGTTTCGTATCAAAATTACGACAAGCGTGATACAATATGATGAGTGTTCATACAAGTTTATACGATATTTAATTCATCGATTTACAAACAATACAAACCCAACACAAATGTTCACATTTATTCAAGACATAATTAAGCTATATAATCAACACATCACACAATTGCAAGTATAAATATAAAGCGATAAATAGAGTATAAATGTAAGAGATAATGAAAGGAAATGAAAACCGGACACGATGGATTTATAATGGTTTCGGTCACGAAGCACATCTTTCGCCCTACTCCATCCCGAATACCAACTCGAGAGTTTCTTCACTAGTCAACAAGCTCCCTTAAGGCGGAGAAAACCGTACACAACGTTGCTTATATCAATTTTTGACACTAAGCTAAATGTCGAGTTCTAATCTTAGCTAGAACCAATCTATCACAACACAATTTCACGGACTACTTCACAACTTCATCTCACAACTTAGCTTCACAACCTTGATCACAAATACACAACTTCTTCACATCATTCACAACTTCACAACTTCTACACACCTTCAAACTCAACATTATTACACTTACAACTTCTCCTCACTATACTTATGTCACAACTATCTTAACCACTACTAGAAAGGAATCACCAAGATCCTACAAAACACACCATGATTACCATGATCAAGCAATTATACAAGTCTGGAATACATGGAATTGATTTATGCATTGTGAATGTAAGACATGTCACGAATGCCCTAACTAGCCTACATAACTTCGTATCTTAATGATAATGAAAGTTCTTCTCTTGCACTTCAATGGATGGATGAGTGGATCACATTTTAAACAAACTTATAATAAGTTAAGTGATCAAAGGAAAGGGTTTGAAAGGAGGTTTTAGATCTGAGAAAACTTTGTGCAAAGAGGTAAGAAAAATGTTGGGGAATAGTATATTATTTATAGGACAAAAGGAGGAGCGGGGTCTATGGCCGGCCCCCTTAAATAGGGTGTCGGGCCCCTTAATTTTAAGGGGGCCGCCCATGTAATTAAGGGGGCGCCCCTTATTCAGACGCTCCCTTTTTGTCCTATTCAGGGGAGGTGTTTACTAGACCATTTCTAGCCGCTTTAGGTCCGAAAATTTGAAATTCAAAATGTTTATTTTGAATAAAACATTTCTTATAAATACAAAAATGTTTTGTTTATATTTTTAAAAATGTTTGTCCCATTTTATAAATGTAAGGTTTAGAAAAATTTCTTTGATCATTCAACAATTTAAAGTTTGATTTGTTATACCTTTAGTGATTTAGTCGGGTGCGAATCTTAATTTTTATTGTTGAAGGAATAACTTGAGACGTCGAAAGATGTTGACGAATTGATTGTTTAGTGATTACGAGTAACTTAAGCACTTTACGTTATGTGTTATAAGTTGCATGTTTGTCATTACCAAAACATAAAGAGAATGTATAGATTAAATATCGCAATATTTCTACCAACATTCATAATCCTCAAAATGAAATTCAAAATCAATTTAAAAGGTCAAATTGCCTTTGACAGCACTAACTCAAGTTAGTGCTGTCTTGTGCCAAACACCCCTTTAAAATGATTAAACTTATTTTTAGCTTATGAATTTGAGAATTAAGGTACAATTTGCAAATACCAGACAATGTTAAGCTATAAACAGACCTAATGAACAACTTTTAATAAACAAATAAGCCAGAATAATAAGCTACTCAACTATGCTAATATTTTTGGTTTTTTACTGATTTTATGACAGATTTTAAGAAACTAAGATCTATACTATCTAATTAACTGAATAAGCATAAAACAAGTATAATAAGCACTACTAAGCAAATTTAAACAGAAATAAGCAAGTATTAAGCTAATTTAAGCAGAATTTAAACTAGAGAGCAGTATTAAGCTATAAAAGAGAGAAATATGAACTCACAAGATGCCTTTGCACCCATGCAAGGTCTTTTAAATGCTCTTTTGAGCTATCAAACAAGCTCTGCTTATCCTAGGATAAGTGGGGTGGTCTGGAAGCCTTCCATTACTGGCTTCCCTTGCCATATTAAAGCTGAGGTATATTTGAGAGTAGGATTTTTAGTAGTATAAGCTTAGTAAGCTTTGATGGCTTTACCGTGTAAACAATCTAGCCTTATGAGTGATTTAAGAGCTTATTGAGCTTAATTGAATAAAGATGAGCTTATTTAAAATTTTGCATAAAAGTAAATAAAAGACAATTGAGTTATAGTAAACTTAAATTTTATAATAGAAAAACTGAGGTACCAACTGAAACTGAGATAACAATGACTGAAAACATAAAATTTGAAAATTACATGTTGCTAAATTAAAGCACACTAAGATGCTAAAAACTAAACTATTCTAAAAAGATTGATCTATTGGTGAGGGTGCCCCTTTCATTTTATAGGCTTGTGAAGAAGCTTCCAGGGTCTCAACGCTCCTCTTGATCTTTTAATCTCATACGTCCATTTCTTGCAATCATTGGATTCCTCTTCTGGGCCGTTTGATCAATAAGTGTGCACACGGATTGCCAGCGTGGCAATCCGTGTGTCAGAGGCTTTGTACTTCTTTAACAAAGGATTTAGTGTAATTTTTCATTCCTTGTGTGTTTCTTTAGGATCCCGCGTGTCATTCCCTTGTAAGCTTGACCAATCAGAGGCTTTGGTGACGTTTCCTTTTGCTGACATGATGCTTAGTACTTGGAATCTTCTTTTGGCTACGTCAATTGATTAACCCTTTGTTTTTTTTTTTATGCGGTAAAAAATGATGACGATTAGATGAATAGTAAAAACAAACTTTCCCGCCTTCTTTTCTTTTCTTTTTATAAGATTGTTTGACCCAGGGGTGTGGTTGTTGACTTGGGCTCGGGTATAAAGGAATTGGGCCACAGGTTTATGGATTCGGGCTTGGGATAAAAGGGTATTGTTATAAAGGGATAACGACCGTTATCTCTTTAATAAAAAGGAGATAACGGTGTTAGGGTTTAGGGACTTTTGGTGAAAGTTATTTAATATTAAGGGTATTTTGGGGGTTTTGGCATTTTGTGAGTTGACCATTGTTGACCAAGGGTTGACTTTTGATGACCTTTTGCTAGAAACTTCTGGCTCTTGTGCACTCTATCCGTTCCCGTGTCCGTGTTTGTCCGATTTTGACCGTTTTCTTATGATTTTTGCAATATTCGTACCTACACATCACAAATGACAAAACAAGCAATATACTAGCATATTTTTGCACATTTTGACCATTTTAAAGCCATTTTTGATATAGAAAGGATATGTGATTTTTCACATATCAGGGTTTTGTTTGTTGGAGCAGAGGTCGAGGGAAAGTGACAGATGAATAGTAGCTTGGCGGGAAAAAAAGTATATAACTGTTTGATTTAGGTTAACGGGGTGTTAGGGGTTGGGGACTAACGGTGTAAGGGATTTTAAAGGGACTAATGGTGTAGAAGTTAGGGACTAACCATGTTAGTCCCCAAGGACTAACAATGTAAACCCCCAGGGACTAATGGTGTAAAGGCTAATGGGCTTATATTTTGAGCCAGTTTAAATTGTTTTGGATTTGGACTTTTGATTTAATAGATAAGCTCAATGGGTTTACTCGGCCCATTAACTTGGGTGCGGGTTGGCCCATTTAGATGCACACGTCTTCGGCTTCGACTTTTCACGCTCTTTCCATTCCCGTGCTCGGTTTTGTCGGTTTTGGCTTTATTTTTGTCATTTAGTGAATATCCGATACCTGCACAGTATACAAAGCAAAACAAACATATATTTGGCATTGTATGTCCGTTTTTGGTCATTTAAGCTTGTTTTATTAGGTCAAAGGTATGTGTAATTAAGCACATACCAAATTTATTACATGTGCATTTACAATTCGTTTTACACACTGGTCTACATACTCAATTACTTATTTTAGGACGAAATACATTGCTTGTTTCACTTATTTTGGAAAACAGAATGGTCATTACTTTAACTTGTTAACCAAATGAGATTTACGGATTTTGCTTTGCGTCGATTAAATACTTGTAGAATTATGGGGGTAAGCGTGAATGTTAAGAAATAGATCTATTTGGGTGTGACATCCCCGTTCGAGTGATTAGCTATCACTGGAGACGAACGTTATAGCTTGTCGGAGCATAACATTTACAGGAACACAAACAGTTACGGTGCCTTGAATAAAGTGGCATATATATGAGTCTACGCAGCAGTTTCATGAACTTAGAGTAATCGTAATCATTGTTTTATTTTACTACTGCAGGATAGCGTATTTACGTTGCCTTGAATAAAGTGGCAATACATACTTTGAATAATGGTGGTCCAACTATACATAACATTTTGTGACTATTTGGGGATTGAAATGGTCATGCATACTTTACAACTCTTTGATTTACAACACTCATACATAATGTTTTGGTGACTATTTGGGGATTTAAATAGTCATGCATACTTTATAACTCTTTGATTTCTAACATTCATACATACATTTTGGGGAACATACAAGGATTGGAACGGTCATACATACTTTATGAACTTTGGTTCAACATTTATACTTATACAAACATATGAACTCACTAACTTTATGTTGACACTTTTTAAGCATGTTTTTCTCAGGTGAATTAGATGCTTGGCTTATGTGATGTGCATTGGAGTCTAAATAATTCAAGATTTCTTTTCAAACGACACAGTTAAAGGTCGTTCTCTCATGACTTGAGTAATGGTATTATGAAGTAACGCTCCCGAAAACATATTCCGTTGCGACCCATTTTTAGGGGTGTTACAGATTGGTAATCAGAGCCAAGGTTATAGAGAACTAGGTTGCATATCTTACATAGACTATAACCACTTTTAGCGATCACATTTTCAAAAGGGTTTTAACGGGACATACACACTGTTTGTTGCATTAGTTGGTCATACTAGATGCTTACATGATTAATATGCGTGTTCATATTATAGTACGTATATTACTACTGGTCTTATATAATACACTTATATAAGTTTAATTTTGCTTGTTACAACAGTCATGTCGCGTTTATGATTTTATGAAATCTGACGTGTATTATATTTTCTTGTGATTTTGAGGAAAATGGCACCAAAAAGAACCTTCAGAACCAACCCTGCCACTGCCACTACCACTACTTTTGTGACTAATGAGCAACTTAAGGCACTGATCGTACCAAGGCATTGCTGATGCGTTAGCAGCTCGTGACGCTGACAGAAGCCGAAATGGCAAAGACAATCATGATCCAGGCACGGGTGTAAGGAGGCAAGCTCCTCCTGCTCGTGAGTGCACTTATCAAGACTTCATGAAATGCAAACCCCTATACTGTAAGGGTACTAAAGGAGTCGTCGAGTTTACTCAGTGGTTTGAAAGAATGGAAATCTATCTTTCATATTAGTAACTGCATAGTCGCATGTCAAATCAAGTTCTTTACTTGTACTCTCTAGGGAAAATCTTTAACGTGGTGGAACTCCCATGTTAAGACTATTGGCCATGATGTTGCATACGCAATGACATGGAAAGCATTGAAAATATGAGGACTGATAAATACTGCTTGAGAGGCGAGATTAAGAAGCTGGAAATTGAATTATGGAACTTAAAGGTGAAGGGCACTGATGTGGAAAGCTATAGCAAACGTTTTCAAGAGTTGGCATTGATGTGCGATAGGATGTTTTCCTAAGAATCAGATGAGATTGAGAAGTATGTTGGTGATTTGCCCGACATGATTCATGGAAGTGTGATGGCATCTAAGCCAATGACCATGCAGGATGCAATTGAGTTTGTAACCGAACTGATGGATAAAAAGTTCCGCACTCTTGCTGAACGTCAAGCTGAGAACAAGAGGAAACTTGATAACAACAACCAAGCTCAACAACAACCTCCCAAGAATCAAGGTGTGTCCATAGCTTATACCTCTGGGCCTGGTGAAAGGAAGGAGTATGTTGGAACTCTACCATTGTGCAACAAGTGCAAGTTTCATCACAATGGCTAGTGCACTATAAAGTTCGCAAACTGCAAAAGAGTTGGTCACTTGACTCGTGACTGTAGGAGTCCTGCTACTACTAACAATCAGAGAAACCTCACTTGCTATGAATGTGGGAATCAAGGGCATTACAGGAGTGATTGCCCGGAGTTAAATAACCAAAACCATGGAAACCAAGATGGAGGTACTAGAGCACAGGGAATGGTGCATGCCTTAGGAGGAAGAGAAACCAATCAAGACTTTAACGACATGGAGGATGATATCAATGCTTAGACTATATTTCTTTAAG
>BQNB010135678.1:0-18122 GCA_026074375.1 Tanacetum coccineum | reverse complement strand
TTGACAGATATCTGACAGAACACACAGACAAATCTCGGGCAGAACAGAAAAACCAAGTTTGATTGATTTTGGTTTTTATTCTTTGTTTAGCAGATTGGGATTTATTTTAAATGTTCTAAAACATTTAAAGGCTCATTTTTGGATTTATTGGTTTAATTGGTTACGAAGAGGATTACTTATCACTTATTTGAAGAAGAAGTAGAGTTTCACATGTTTGTGTTCTTATCATATCTCAAATGGCTTACAACATTTGGAGATAACTTGTTCGTGCTTAGAAACGATGTGATGAAGACTTGACAAATCTAGCAAAGGTGTGTGATCTAACTTATGGTGCTCAATGCTCACATTTGCTATCACTTTGGTTTGGTGTCTCATAGAAGATGTGGATAATTGTCAATAGGTTACGATCTACTTATATTTCACAGATTTATTTATAAGTTTGACGTCACGTGGATAGTACAAGATATAAGACACAAGTTTTTGTTATTCTACTTCAGCATCAAGTTGGTTATACTTAGTTTTCTTCATCAGTGATTATTACATAGAGCCTACAGAATTTGAAGATTCAAGAGATGGTTAACATATTTTTCAGAGGAAGCTTATTGTTAACATGCTTAACCATCTACATGCACCACTTGAGGGGAAGTGTTTCGTTAATACTGCTGATCTTTATTACTACTGCTAGTTTATATTTCTACTGCTCAGATTCATTTTTCTTATTGTGCGTAATGGTGGGCAATTTGAGTATTGGAAGGCTGGATTAGTAGTTGTGGTATTGATTCGTCAAATAGTATACATGAGAACCAATGATAAAAAGATTCCGGAAGAGATATTCCCGGGTCGTATGTCCCAACGAGGTACAAAGAAGATGTGCAACTTACAGATCCTTTGGTGGAATTACATAGATCCCTTATTCTATATCATATATAATAGCTCAGGGGAAGTCGTGTTAATATTTTGGTTTTGTCATTATCGAAACTAGGGGAAAGATTGTGGGAATTTATATTTGAGTTGATAGAAAAAACATATGAAAAGATGAAGCTAAAAAAGACAACGGAGGAATTCTTCAAAAAGATGGAAGATTTTGAAGAATTCTAAAGATAAACTAAAAATGATAAAAGATTTAATTACTCACTTTATTTGTACTTAACCTTTGTAACACCTAAATATCTCTAGTATATATAGAGATATAGGTTCATATAGTTTTCTGTGTGTCAAGATGTAAACACAGAAAAACATGTGTGTGTGTCTAGGCGTCAAAGTCTTATTGTAGACGCCTAGGTTTGGTTGTTTTAACCTTAAGGATCTTTGATTCCTTGTTATATTATAGATAACCCTTCTAAAAACCATTTTATCAAGGTAAATTTTGGGCTTGTGTAGTAGTCATATGTAAGAAGATAATTAATGAAAAAACCTTGTTGAATAACTTTGTTCGTTATGCTGTTTCCGCTATGCATATATTCTATATTCATTGTTATTATCCTAGATATAAGTTCTTAACAAATTAAGCTTAAAAGATCAAAGAACCTATCAGGTTATTAGGTTCTACAGAACATCTTAAGGCAATTCTGGAATTGCTTAAGAAAGAGGAGTTGTACGCTAAATTCTCTAAATGCGAATTTTAGCTTCCCAAGGTACAATTTCTCGGCCACGTGATTGATAGTCAAGGCATTCACGTGGATCCCGCCAAGATCGAATCCATAAAAGATTGGACATCTCCTAAAACGCCAACGGAGATTCGGCAATTTTTAGGTCTTGCCGGATATTATCAGAGATTCATCGAAGGATTTTCGAAGATCGCCAAGCCAATGACCAAGCTTACTCAGAAGAAGGTCAAGTTCGTTTGGGGCGACAAACAAGAAGCAGCGTTTCAACTGTTGAAGTAGAATTTGTGTAGTGCACCAATTCTGGCTTTACCTAAAGGAAATGAAGATTTTATCGCATACTGCGATGCTTCAATCAAAGGTTTAGGCGCTGTGTTAATTCAAAGAGAGAAGGTGATTGCTTATTCATCACGCCAATTGAAAATTCATGAGAAGAACTATACGACTCATGATTTGGAACTTGGAGCAGTAGTGTTCGCTCTCAAGATTTGGAGGCACTATCTGTATGGGACCAAGTGTATGGTGTTCACTGATCATAAGAGTTTACAACACATTCTTAATCAGAAAGAGTTGAACATGAGGCAACGTCGTTGGTTTATAGTTGCTCAGTGATTACGATTGCGAGATTCGTTATCACCCGGGAAAGGCAAATGTTGTTGTTGATGCTTTGAGCAGGAAAGAGCGAATAAAGCCATTAAGAGTTTGAGCCTTAGCCATGAATATTGGTTTGGACCTTCCCAAACAAATCTTGAATGCTCAGACTGAAGCACGAAAACCATAGAACATCAAGAACGAAGATGTCGGAGGTATGTTGATTGAAAATTCAAAGGATCCAGAGAAACTTAGAACGGAGAAGTTGGAACCCCACGCGGATGGAACTCTATGCTTAAATGGCAGGAGTTGGTTACCATGTTATAGCGATTTGAGGACTGTGATCATGTACGAGTCCCACAAGTCAAAATACTCTATCCATCCAAGTTCTGACAAGATGTATCAGGACATGAAGAAGCTATATTGATGGCCCAATATGAAGGCCGACATCGCCACTTATGTTAGCAAATGTTTGACTTGTGCTAAGGTTAAGGCTGAACATCAAAGGCCATCAGGATTATTGGTACAAACCCGATAAACCTCAATGGTGAAGTGGGACAATATCACTATGATTTTATCACGAAACATCCTAAGTCATCACAAGTGGCTACACACTATTTGGTGATTGGTTGACTAACCTCACTATGTCTGGTCAAATCTCTTCGTACCGATGAGGGAAACTGATCCCATGGAGAAACTGGCAAGAATGTACCTAAAGGAGGTGGTCATCAGGCATGGGATGCCTGTCTCAATCATTTGTGATCGTGACCCTAGGTTTGCATCAAGTTTTTGGAGGTCACTTCAGAAGGCTTTGGGTATTAACTTGGATATGAGTACTACATATCATCCGCAAACTGATAGACAAAGCGAGAGGACTATTCAAACTCTCAAGGATATGCTACGCGCTTGTGTAATCACTTTGGAAAGGGTTGGGTTAACCATTTACCATTAGTAGAGTTTTCATATAATAATCGTTATCACGCTAGCATTAAGGCTGCACCATTTAAAGCACTTTATGGTCGAAAATGTCGTTCACCTGTATGTTGGGACGAGGTTGGAGAAGTTCAACTCACTTGTCCAGAAATAGTTCAAGAGACGACCGAGAAAATCATTCCGATCAAGCAAAGAATGCAAGCTACACGCGATAGGCAAAAGAGTTATGCCGATTTAAAGCGTAAGTCGATGGATTTCCAAGTTGGGGATAATGTTATGCTTAAAATTTCGCCTTGGAAAGGGGTCGTATGTTTTGGCAAATGGGGGAAGCTAAACCCTAGATATGCTGGACCTTTTAACGTGTTGGAAAAGGTTGGATCCGTTACTTACAAGCTTGAGCTTCCTCAAGAGTTGAGCAGGGTTCACAATACGTTTCATGTATCCAACTTGAAAAAGTGCCATGCCGACGAACCATTAGCCGTTCTGTTGGATGGACTTTATTTTGATGACAAGCTTCATTTTGTCGAGGAACCAGTAGAAATCATGGATCGTGAAGTTAAACGGTTGAAGCAAAGCTACATTCTAATTGTCAAGGTTTAATGGAACTCCAGGAGAGGTCCTGAGTTCACATGGGAACGTGAAGACCAATTCAGGAAGAAATATCCACACCTCTTCACAAAGACCGCACCGTCGTCAAGTGCCGCGTCTTAAGCCTTGAGGACAAGGCTCATTTAATGGGGGAAGACTATAACACCCCGTGTTTTAGGATCATTTACGACGTCTATCATTTCGCTAATTATTTTTAGTCTTGTACGTGTTTGCTGTTAAATCGTAATCGTTAAGTTAAATCGTGTAAGCTAAAAATGATCATTCAATGTAAACGGGCATCAAATAATTAAATGTTTACATCAAGCAAGTGTTAAGTAATTATTTTAGAGGATAATATAAGTTTTGTCATTTATTTTTATTGGTTACGTAAAACATTTACGTTTTGCGATAAAATACGTTTAGATATACCCGGAACCACCAAAAATTTTCTACGCTTCAACAAATACCCATGTTTATACCCAATACCCAAAGTTTTATTAAACGTTACCCAAGTTAACATTGTTAGTCATATTGTACATTAAATAAACTAACTAGAAACTACACCTTACAAGATATACTTTTACATTAGACTTTACCATAATAAAAGTGCAAGTAAAATGTCTAGATATTTATCAAAATACAAAAATCAAATTTCCCCTTTTTAGCTCTCAATCACATGGCTACGACCCCAATAGGGGGACAAGGAGTTCACAAAATTGCAACTAGTACATGAACCTTACAACCAAAACTAATAAAACCTTATGTCTTTTTGACCAAAGACTTTCCCTAAATTCCTCTTGATGTCTTAAGACTTCCATATGATCTCTTTGACTAGTCTAAGCCATATATAAGGCATGCACTTGTAAGTAAAAAACACACACACACACTCTCATTTTACAAAGAAAAACTTCACCATTCTCTCCCTTTTCCTCCTTATATGCCACGCCAACATCAAACCACACCAATAATCCATACAAAAATTATTTATCACATATACAAGTGATCTAAGTTCATATTCAAGGTATTCTTAGGGGTATTGGAAGCTTTGTTGGTTGATTAAAAGGGGGTAAACAAAGGAAAAGCAAGATTAGGTTTCATTTGGTTTTAGGGTTTTCAAGTGTTGTAAGCTTAGGTTAAGTAGCTAAGAAAGAGTTTAGATCACATTGTTCATCACCAAACTTCATATTAAGGTTACCTAAAACTCTTAATCTCTTTACTTTCATGATTTTATGCATATATAATGTGTGTATAGTTAATCACCATCTAAGAACTTATTTACTTTTAAAAATGGATTTTTATAGTTGTTTGTGATTTGGTACACTTTTACATATGACATATGATTGTTGATATCATGTTATAATAGATATATAAGTATTGTACATGTGTGGTTTATGTATAAAAATATATATAACCAGGTTACCTAAAAAGTGTATATAAAAGTCATGAACAAATAAGTATGTACACATTTAGATCTTGTGATTCTTGGATAATATATGGATAAATCATGGACTAAGGACCCTAAGGATGTAAGACTTGTGATAATAAGTGTGGTAATGGACTTGTAACAAAGTGGTTAAGCTAAAAAGTTATAAAAACTAGTTTTAAACACATTTCATCAAATACTTCAAAACTTTCTGTTTTAATTCAAAAATAAATGTATTTATTTTATATTTTTATAAAATACTACATGTCATAAGGATTCCACCATATAAGAAACTTAAAAATCCGCTTTATAACGAAGGAGATACGTAGTTTACAAGTTATACGTTAATAAACAAGTTTATAAAAGAAATTTTATAAAAACAGGTAAATAAAATACTTCTGATATATAAAATGGGATATTTTTCTTAGATAGTACATATTTTTAGGATTCCAAAACATTAAGAATCATAATTTTTGGATCAATAACGAATGAGTTATGAATTTCGCAAGTTTACGATAATAAATACCTTTATAAAAATAATTTTCTCAAAGTTACTGTTCATATCAGAGATATATATTTTAAAAACATCATTAATTAGATAGAAGTTTTAATTACGAAGACGTACTCGAAAGAATCACTAAAATCGGAGCTAAAACGAGTAAGATACTATATTTACGGGTTTACGACGATTAATTTTATAAAAATGTAATATTTTGATATATCTTTCAAATACGAAAGCATGGACGTAAGAAACATACCAAACGGGCTTAAAACGGGAAAATTACGTCGTTTTTACTAATGAGATATTTATAAATGTTTTAACTTTATAAATATGATTTCATAAACGCAATTAGATGGTGATGTAGCTATATAGAATTGTATATGATATTAGGTAATCAAAGTGCTTAGTACTCATATGGCCTATAATTAATTAGGTTGCATTCGGCGTTTATTTGACGCATTTTATGTGATATACTTGATATTCATTCACTTGAGGTGAGTTCATAGCCTCACGTTTTACATTTTAATGATTTACAAGTTTTGGGGTGAGAAACATATGCGTGTTTTACAATTGGACGCAAATGGACATTTTACACTATGATTACGTGTTTGCCTAAGTAGCGATAACCCTCTGAGCCCATTATCATGAACTGCCAATTACTTGTTGTAAGCGCGAATGTTATAAATAGATCTATTTGGGATTGACATCCCTGTTCGGGTGAGTCATGCTCACTGTGCCGGTTTGCCGGACAACGAACGTATACCATGTCGGACATAAGATGTTGCGGGTTAGAACATCATCACGGGCAATGTTGGCAATTTATATTGCAATTCATACATGTCGAGCTTCAGTGTCATGAGCTTAGGGAAACGTAATTATATTTTATGATGTTTGCATCTGTTGCATTATCATGGGGAAATCTTGCAGTCCTACATTATACATTTTATAAACCTAATTCACTCAACAATATGTGATGTTTTAAGCAACGTTTTCTCAGGAGATCAGTAAGGTACAAGACAAGGGATACATTGGTGGTCGTTGTTTTGGAAGTCATGCATTAAAGATTTAGTTGTATTAAATTTTGGGAAACATTTGTTATGGATTAAAATCTTGTAATTTGTATTTGAACTAGTGAAGCTTCGGGCTTTATGTATCAAACACTTTGCTAAATCCAATGTATCGGTTTTTAAACTACTTTTGGGTCGTTCTTATATATATCTTGTGTTATTGATCTATGAAGTATCACCCTCAGACCCATATTCCGCTGCGATCCATTTTGGGGGTGTTACATCGTTGATTTTAAGACGTATCAACGAATAATCGATCCTTCATGTAATTCCTTTGGTAGTTGCGAAACGATTATCTTCAAACTTTCCTTCTCTTTTTTTGTTACGATTTTTCTAATTTTTTTGCTAACTAAACTTCAAATCTCGGTGTAGTTTCACCATCTTTACGATCATAATAATTCCGGATAATTCCTTCGATAGTTCTTCGTTCTTCGGATTTACTATAAATCGTGACGGTAGTAAAATCACATGAGTTTTGACTACTAATATACATTCCCATTTGCAATGTGCAAATTTCCAACTGCACCAAAGATAGAAAATGACACAAGACTCGGGAAATACAAACTTTACACTTTAAGCAACTAGCAACTGTCAATTAAACTTTAATCTAACAGGGTAGGTTAAGGTGTAAGGGTGTAACGAAACAAATAAGTTGGTGTAAATTCCTAAAGGATTGGCTCTACGGGTTGTTCTAGGGGAAACTTACTCTTAAAGTGAGAGTAAACAAAGGGTTTAAACGGGAGGTTAACTAACCAGTGTAGTTAGTTAATAAACAATATGGAAAGGCGATTTGGGTGTAATTCTAGAATTTACCAATTTAAACAAGTTACTCCAATTAAATCCATAATACTCATCACTGTGGTCTCGAGTGATATACCATGACAAGTTCTAAAGTCTACAACATCATCGACACACTCATATTTTGTAGAATTTGGGTAAACATTTGGAAACAGAAAGGTTAAATCCTCACAATATCTAACAAGGGTTATGTGTGCGGGTTATGTAACATGTAATTTTCATAAAAGTATGCTTGATTTTTTTTTAAATTTGAGCATAATTTAAGCATTTTAGTGTGAAATAGGACAAGTATACATTCTAATTCCTATCCCCCCACTTGAATTATACAATGTCCTCGTTGTATATATAAAACATTAAATACGAGAATTAGAAATAATTAGAATGAGAAACTCCCTTGATATTTGCTTGGTAGATTCTCCATGTAGGTTTATTGAGCAAGATTTTGTGTTGAACAGCCGCCTTGAAGTTTCAAGACTCCAACACTTCAAGATCTCCAGATTTATAAATTTTCCACTAATATTCGTCGATATTTATTTCACGAGGTCCTGTGTAAAAATAGGAAAACGTACATCCCTATTTTTGGTACCTACGGTTAATTTAAACTAAACTAAACAAACTAAATACGAGTTAGTCTGGTGAATACGCCGTATCATGTGCATGAAAACGCCGTATTGACAGAACTAACAATAATGTTTTTAAAGTGCATAAATAATAAAGACTGATAACGTCCAGACAATCAATACGCCGTATGGTATAGAGCGGATACACCGTATTGATGTTTAGGAAGACAGACTCGATAAAATTAAATAACAATCCGGGTTGTCTCCCAAGGAGCACTTTTGTTTACAGTGAAGTCTTTAAGTTAACCTTTTCTTTATTCTTCTTCATTCAGTTCTAGTTACCATCCATCCTTCGTCCATCATGCGAAAGATTTCCTGGTATGCTCGGCATGCATCATATCTTGTTCTTCCCAAATTGTCATATTCATCTTCTTTAACAGTAACATACTCTTTGTCTTGTCTGAATGGATACTTGATCATCTTGAATCTCCTTATATTGCACACCAGCAGTTCGTGAGCTTCACATAACTCTTGTCTTTCATCATGAGTTTCGTTCTCATATTCTATTTCATCGTGATCATGGTAGGTAGTCTTATGGCTTTCCCATCTTCTCCAACTATCATTGCATGATTCATCATCACTGATTAAGCCTTCCATGATAGCTTTATTTCTTAAAGCTTGTTCTTTCAGCTCGCAATCATCAATGCTTCGTACCAATCATAATCTTGGTAATGGAGCTAGTTTCCAACTATGTAAGCTCCAAGTAAGTCATATGTTTAAATCAATGATGAATTCTACCGCGATATGAATTCAGTGGATCAATTTCCCTAGTTTTCAGCCTTCCGGCTAAACATTCTTCTTCTCCATCGATATGATTCGGATAAAATTACAGAAAAAAAATCATCAACAAGTTCTTCCTAACCGGTGTTTTTTTTTTCCATCTCCCTTGATTATCACCATTGTTTAGCGTCATCAGCCAGTGAAGAGAAAGATTTTCATTCCGTAGTTGATGGAAATCCACTCCAAAAATGTAATTAATAAAATCAATCAATTCAAGTAACTTAGCCAAATGAGGTCATCACTTCATCATCAATCCAACGTGGTACCAAAAATTCATCGTTTGAAGTTCAATGTTTATATCGTTACTAAGGTGATAGAAAGATTCGATTCATTTTGAGCATTCACTATGCAATTCTTCTAAAATTATTCTGCCATGACTTCTAATGGTTATCTTCTTCAGACCAAGCAGCTCTGAATAAATATGTCTTGTGACACAGGTAAAAATATCAGCAGGATTTGTTCTGAAGAAGGATTAAAAATCAAGCACGGAAATCAAATATGAAAACTCAAATTTTGTTCCAGATGATCGATACGCTAATTCAATAGAAGTGAATACGCCGATAATAATCGAAAGAATGAAATACTCAGTATTGGACAAAAAATTGGGATAAGCCATAGTCCAATAGAAGTGGATATGCCGTATCGAGGTTTTTATCGACCTACGTGGTATTAGAAAAACAATTAAATTAAATACACAGATATACAAGCAAACAATTAAACTAACAATTATACAAAATATACATAATATACAAGAATATACACTAATCTAATTAACACTACTCCTAAGGGTTAGATCTAATGTTAAAAACCAAAATATAAAATAAAAATCAAGATAATTTTCACCCCCCACAGCGGCGCCAAAAACTTGATGTGTCGTTGTGTGGTGTATATTTTTATGATTCAAGTTTTAAATTTATATTTTGCCGACTTAACCAAAAACAACACTTTAACGGGCAGTGTACCCGGTCGGTGGTAGATTCGTGGTAATAGTGTGTCGAACACTTGAAGCAGGTTAAATCTCTTAATTTATTTATATCTTGGTTATCTAATCTAAGTTAATTCTAATCTAAGTCAAACCTATGCTAATCTTATGTTAGTTTTAATCTAATTCTAACAGGTAAAGGGGGTTTCCTCCTGAGAGACTGGCACGCGTGGTTTGTTAGTATTACTACAACAAATCAAGAATACTTTTAACCCACTGCCAGCAAAATTAACAGAAAATAAAAGAGCGGGACCGAGCTTATGATAGAAAACTTTAATTAGCCATCATAATCCAATTAGAAGTTGGTTTGTTTATTTACTGCAATGATTACGTATCTCAAAGAGGTATATCATTCTTAAACTTAGGCGGGACTTCATCCTAATACCTAGACCCCAATAATCTAATACAATAAAGTATCCGCTAAGCATCTATTTGCTGATTATAATCTATCTTTGGGATTAAAGCAATGAATGATCTTGATTAGAACCTACTCATAGAGACTTATACTCACTGTAACTGCTTAATGGCAATTTATACCTAGTAGTCCTGAACTTTTCCAACTATTCAATGAATCAGAACAGTTATTTTTGAAATATCTAGATTCACCTACTAGTCAACATGTTCAATAACCAAAGGCAATTCCGTTAACTAGTTAAGCAGAAGCGAATCTTATACATTTTAGAAGGACAATATTTGTGATCCTATGATTCATAGATGTAATAAATAATATATATGGAGAGCTATCCGGCATCTAGAATACTGGTCTGTACACTAGATCCATTGAATGATAGTTCCCATACAAAAAGCACGTAAACAAGTATAGATGAAAAACCATAAACAAGCACACAATGATAAATCAAGCAATCGAGATATAAACAAGAAATCAACATTCATATCTTCAAATAATGGCTAATCCCCGAAGGTAAATAGCCTTCAAAAAAAACATCATAAAAATACAAAGTAATTGTATTAGGCCAAGGTAAATTAATCGAGTTAACGAATGTACCTAAAATTTGAAACGATTACAAAAGATAAGAAATTACACGTTTGTCTCCTATGTGATTTGGAATGCGTTGCAGAGACATCTTCTTGCCTCTTTTCTCTCTCTTAAATCGACTTTGTATGTAGGTTTAGTATCGATAATATTATTTATCAACCCTAAAACTTGTTTTTGAGTTTTTTATATTTAAAGGGTCCGGAGGTCGGTATCGAAATACGGCGTATCTAATGTATTTTTGGATACGGCGTATGGGATTTCTTGGGTAGGGAAACACGTTTGATATCTTTCTAGAAAATTTCACATACTTTATCTTTAATACGTGCGTATTGTCTTTTACTGGATACGGCATATTGAACTTGATTCCTTGGGTCTTTGGTGGAGTGCAGCACAAATACGCCGTATCTTCTTTTGGATACGTCGAGTGGTTGTCAGAATAGTTAATCTCCACAATATACTTCGTTTAAGCTCCAGAATGAGCGCCTGTTGCTAATATTTACCAAGTACTACCTTAATTACTACACTTACTGCAATTCACAAATAAAAACTATTAAAGTAAGAATTACATTGCAATAATTATACAAAATAGGTTAAATTACATGGGCTATAATGGTGCAATAAAATAATACGTTATTTATGCATAAATCTTTATATCATGCATAACGAGCAACACATTATTCATGAGAAAGCCATAAACAAACATCTTTACCACAAGAACAAAAAACAATAATCAAACTGTCATAACAGCATTTAACAGTCTTATGTTTAAACACTTGCATATTGAATGCATACAGTCAATTCATTGTTTTCAACGCTAATTAGAATCTATTCCTAACACTACTTGCCACCTTCCGAACATGTTCAATGAGCTCTTAATATTAAGTGTTCTTCAATACTCTATCTTTGTTTATTATCCTTAGAAATTTGGGTCTTCTACATATTAATTTGCACTCTATTTTTTGACTTTGTTTGTTTTTAGGTATAGAAATGTTAAGTGATTGGTTTTTGACCATCTGCATTGGACTTTCAGTTTTGACATTTTTCTTAGCCATGACTCTGTGTTTATCTTTAAGGTGTTACACAGAGAGTTTACCTAATGTCACATATTAGTCAAACTTAGTGTTCACAACCCTTAACCATTTTCAAAGGTTGAGTTTATCCAAAAGACTCAAAATTACATCAAAAATCTTGATTCTCATAACGCACATCACCATAAGCAAACTCTTTTGACTGATACTTCAATTAACTCATTACCTCGTGTTGATGTTGAACCCTGGGTTTGTCATTTATTTAATTAAAAAGCTTTGATATCCCCAGATTGATATTTTTCCTTTCTTGAAACACATATCAACTTTTATTTTTTAGTAATACGTTCACACAATTCAACTTATGAAAGCTTGACTATCCCAAGATACGTCGCAAGCCATTTTCTCTTTTTGATGTTGTAGTCTAAGTTTAAAATCAATACTTTGAGCTTGTGATCGCTTAAAATCATGTTCGAGAATTTAGATTCTTTTGAGTAAATTGGCTTGGATATCTTTGGAGTCACTTAAATTTTTCTTAATTTCATCTTTTAACAACTCATTTTTCTGTTCTTCAACAGAAATCAACACACAATCTCGAATTTCTCTAGTCATGGATACTTCCAAAAGTCGATCGATTTCGTTTTGAAAAATATTGTCTTTTGGAGATTTTTCCTCAACAATATGTTTCATTGATTCAAAAATATTTAACATTTCCTGTATTTCTTCAATAAGTTCTTGTTGAAGTTCTTTCAAAGTCATTGTCAAAGATTTTGACATCGGAATTACGAATAGATTTTATAAAAACCTCTCTTTAAAGAATTTGACTGTCCAGACATCCGTTTCCTTTTTCTATCTTCTAAAAGAGTGACATCAATTCGATCCCGTAATGCCATAATTGCTAAATCTATTTTTTCAAACATTTTTAACAATTTACTCTCTTTTGGCATTTTTGGAATTTGTAAATCCGATATAGCTTCATTTGACTCAGAACATATTATTAAAAGAAGAAGGAATTAAAAGAAAAAAAATATGGGAAAGGAAAAAATTGTTTTTTGTATCAGCAGAAGGTTCTATTTAGAGAACAAATGTTTCCATAAAAGCATTTAATTTCCATAACCAGTTGAATCATTTTTTTTCTCATTTTCAATCGTCTTTTTTCCGCGACCTCTAAGTTTTCTCAGAATCAGGTGAATCAATTATTAATTTAGTACTATGAAGACTTTCACCATCATACATTTTTGGTTGTGCTGCAATGGCTTTCTTGAGACATTTGGGAATTTGATAACCCAACCCAACTTTTAGAAAAGGATCATAAACTTTATTAGGTGTTTTACCAAGCATGTGAATGGTTTGAATTGATTAACCCATTTTATAAACAATTCGATCATGAGAACTCAGTTTCTCCTCGAGATCAACAATATCTTCAAGATATCGATTTTCTCGTTCTTTGAAAGCATTTTTAGCCAACTGAGTTTCATGTTGAATATATATCTTTTCATTTTCAATTTTAAAAATCAACTTTCCAAATTTATCTTTTTTCTTGTCAAAAATTCTCTCAATGGTATCATTATAGCACGAAATTTACGTTCCAACTCAACACATTTTTCTTCTTTAAATTTGAACTTGAATGTTTTTACTCAAATGTTTTGACCCGTTTCCTTACACGGCTCAAGCTAGCTCCTTTTGTAGCAACACTTTTTATTTTTAAGCATTATTTTAATCGTTTTTTTTTTGATTTACACTTCGCTTTGAACATGAATGTCAGATTTTAACATCATGAATGATCATGAGCATTAAAATCATGTTCAACCGATTCACCATTATTTTTCACAAAAGGGTCAGCAAATAAGATTATTAAATCTATTTAGATAATAATCAGATGTGTTTAATACAACAGTTTTAAACTTTTTTCCATAATTCCATATGTTTATGAACGATGAACCCCCTTTGGGTATCATTTTGTTGTGAAGCATTTTACCCCCACTGACAGCCTTTGCATCATAGTTTTGGCTCATGTCATCCAAGCGTTGTCCCTCAGCTGGATTGAATTATGGTGCATCATGATTACTGCAGTAGTTAGCACTTTCTAATGTTTAACATCTCCATAAGAAACTTATCGAGCATGAATCATTGTTCTTCCATCTTATAGGATGCTTCTAGCTTCATCTTCAATGCTAACAACATTTATTCCCTCTAAAAATTAATTTGCATCACGAAACTCTTGGTTTATAACATTCATTAGCATAGTGGCCTTTTCATTGCAAGTTATAACACGAATATTTGCCTTTCCTGGATTTACTCATTCGTAGAAAACTCCGAACAATCTGATTACTTTCTCATTCATGATAAACACATTATCCTGCATTTAAATGCTTGGATTCCTGTTTGATCTCCCTTCAAGTTCCTGTTACCATTACCACCTATCCAACATCTTGGTTTGTATGTCAACTCTACCATCCTGAATCACAGCTTGATTACTTGTGTTTGATGAAGTACGAAGACAATTATTGGTAGGTGTAGAGAACTTCTGGGTGATTGCTTGAGCTAATAACATCATTGCGGTTGTAAGCTTGTATTATTGAGAATCCCCTTATAACCCCCCTTGATAATGTTCTTCATAATCAACAACTGATGAAGGATGTGTGACATATTATGGTTGTGGTGAATGTGAATAAGAAGGACTTGCAGGAGATTGTGATGAGGAAGCATTTGAATGAGCAATTAGGGCTAATGGATCATGATTCCTGGCAGCTCTCTTTGCTTTGGATGCTTGAACATGTTGTTTAAATTACACTAAGGAATCATACAACTGATCATATGAAATAGTATCTCCTATTTGGTTGTGACGAACTATGGTAATATATTTGCTCCACTCGGGTTGCAAGTAATTGAGAAACTTGGTGTTGATTGATACTGGAATTGGACGAACATTATTACGGTCCATAATATTAACAAGTGTTGTGAATCTTTCATACACAGATTCTAGGATTTCTCCTTTCTGGTGCAAATTTGACAAACTCATCCATGAGCCGTGAGTGTCTTACGTGATTAGTAATGTCAGAACCACACATCAACCTTTTAATTCGTTCCCACATTTCCTGAGTAGTTTTACACGCATCCAATGAATTGTAGATATCATTAGGTATTGCTTTAAGAATATAATTCACGACTCTCACATCAGCAATGTATTGCTTCTTGTTTGTCTCAGTCATTTTGGACAATGGTTCAATTATCTGTTGTCTAGTATTATCTGGATCAGGAATCATTGGCCTCACATAAGGTCCTTTTTCAATTGAATGCCACATACCTACTCTCCCATGGAATATAATTCCCATTCTCAAGCATTGGGAGGTCCTTTCATTAGCTTCCTAGTCTGGTAGAGTTTGTTTGTTATTTGAAGCTACATGTTATATCGAATGATTACAATGCAAACTTGGATCATTTTAGAGATAAAGTCTTGTAATCGTGAATTTAATGAGCAATAACAACTTTGTTTTGTGTTACAACACTTTGAATGATGTAAACTTGAAGATATGAAACCTTGATTTGTTTTCAAAGTCTAAGTAACAAGAGGCTTTTATACGAAAGCTTAATTTTCGAAAATTAGAAGATACGAAACCTCTTTAACTATGTTACGAAACCCAAAGTCTGAGTTACGAAACCTATGAAACAGAGTTACAAAACCCAACGTCTGTGTTACGAAACCTCTGAAACAGTGTTACGAAACCCAAAATCTGTGTTACGAAACCTCTTATACTGAGATACGAAACCTTCCAATATGAAAACTGAATTACGAAACCTTCAATTAGGAAAGCTGTGTTACGCAACCTCTGATTACGAAACCGAGTCTTACGAAACCTCAATGATATGAAACGGTTTCAAAACTGTAATACGAAACCTCTGCTACAAAACCTTCAGTTACGAAACTGTGGTACGAAACCTTTCATATGAAACTTGTGTTACGAAAGCTTGAAGTACGAAACCAAAATCAATCTCTTGATACGAAACCTCCAGTTATGAAACCACAAATATACAAAATCTTCACAATTTACGAAACCAAACGATTACCGAAAGCTCCAATATATGAAACCACCTTTCGTAAATTCCAAGAAACCTCCTACTTTCGTAAATTCTTAGCTACGAAACTTAATAAGAAACCTGTCAATTTGATTTTTTAAGCAGTTTAAAGTTATAATATCAATGTTATCTTTTTAAATTGACTAAGTTCTTTGTTACGAAAGCTATTGATAGTTTTACGAAAGCTAATCTAGTTTACGAAAGTTAAGAAACACTTACGTATGGCAGTTACCGAAAGCTCAACTAAGATATGAAAGCTCAAAAACTGTTTTACGAAAGCTATTTCCCTTCTAAAAAAAGTTACCGAAACCTATTTCCTGAACTACGAAAGCTATCAAATTCATATTTTTTCGATCAATTTCAAATCTAAGCAAGTATTTTCGTAAACTAGTTATTAAACCTACAGATTGATGATTACGAAAGTTATATTTCAGCGTGTTAAGATCAAAAACTCATCAAATCGCAAATCTAACACTTAGCATCTACGAAACCTACAAATCTCTTCGTTACGAAAGCTTATTGATCAAAAAATGATACTATGAAGCTCGATTTGATCCACGAAACACACACTAGATCTCTCTTGGTGATAGATACCACTTGTTATATGTCATGTTTGTACTATAGTATCATATGAAAGTCATAGAATTAGAGGAAATGAGCTAGAGAGTATTTTTCATCATTTTCAAAGTTTTCATTTCAAAAGGGAAAATAAAAATGGGATGGAGAAGTGAATTACAAAATGTAAAAGACTTGTATAAATACCCCTCTTAGATGGGTATTTATATTTATTGCTAATCCTATTCTATTTTCTTAACTTTTGTCAAACCTTGGTCAACTTTACTTAACTTTGATCAAGATAGACTTTATTACATCATAATTACTATTAAAACAATAAAACTAAACAAAACTATACAAAGATCAATTCATATAATAATAAACACTTTTCTTGAACCTAACATGGCTAGCTAAATATCATTAGATGTAAACGAAAGGCCATTTGGTTTTATTCCTAAGGTTGCCTCTTTATCACGCATATACACTTATATCACACGAGTGTGATCTCACTGCGGAAATCGTAATGATTTACTAGCATAAGTTCTAGAATAAATAAATTCACCGGCACACTCATGGCAAAAAGATCCACGTATAAAAGATGTATGCTATACATGAAACAGGCTCAAATCCTCACAATTTAGTGAAAAGGGCTATAAATGCGCTAGCAATTGTTATTGATCCCTGAATGGATTCGCAATATTAACCGGGACATATCTCGAATTTTTCAAAATTACATTATTTCACCAGTGAATTGATCTAGTTATTCTAATATACTATCCTAAAAGCGTAAAAAAAACTAGATCACAAGGCAAACATGTATACACAAATTTTAAAATTGGCCCCAAATTGTAAGTATTAAAACCGGTCTCGTTTCTCCTATTTACCTCCCCCATACTTCAATTTTGTACTATCATCAATGTGAAATATAAACTTCAAAATATGTAAAATAAGGATAATAAATAATAGTTCAAGAGAAATGAAACTCCTCGGGCAAAGATATTGCGATCGAACTCCATATGATAAATGCTACACAAAAAGTTAACATAAGCGTGTGAGATCAATCAATTTCTTCTCCTAGCATCCGCATACACTCCAAAGTCACAACCAATCCATAATCCATGAGCTTTATTAAATCTGAAAAAATAAACTAAACTACAAAACACGAAAAATTAAAAAGCACACTTTCGTAGACAACACGGTTGCATTTAGCGTATGCAACAAGCCTTTAAACCCCTCGATGGCCCGAGTGGACGAGTTGTAGTCTCGTGAGGGTTTCCAACGAACATCTCTACAAAGTTCATTCCTTAACCACATGATTTAAGCAAGCACAAAAACGCACGTAACATAATAAAACACGAAACAACCTTTAAACAAATACGAACAAACATTAAACATATCTAAACATCAAAAATATAACAAATAAAACATTCTTAAGCACTCATAAACATAACACGACTAAACGAACAAGATACAAAAAATAAAATTTTTGGTTTACAAAAAAAAGTAGTCGGCCGGTGCGGCTAAGTTGTCGGCTGGCTGGATGAGTTTTTGGGTCGTTTTCGAAGTTGCCGGCCGACAAC
>BQNB010135677.1:7837-18122 GCA_026074375.1 Tanacetum coccineum | reverse complement strand
ATTTGTTTTCTAATTCTTATCTTTTGTAAACCTGGACTCCTTATGTTATAAAAGGAGGTCCTAGGCGTGTTGTTTTAGGAGTGTCAAGATGTAAACACCAGAAAAGTGTGTGTGTGTTCTAGGCGTCAAGTCTCATTGTGGACGCCTAGGTTAGTTGTGTTTTAGCCCCAAGATCAATGTTTTATTGATCCTGTTAGATTAGGTAACCGTTTTACAGTTGATCATGTAGAATTAGGGCTGGTAGTAATCATTGTATCAACAAAGATAATGATGAAAAACCTTGTTAGAATAACATTGATTTGTTCTTATTCCGATGCATGTTATTATCTTTGTTATTCATCCTAGATGAGTTCTAAACAACCTCGAGCTATAAACTATCCAAGAACTATCACGTGTGTTAGTTCTATCAGGTGATATCAGAGCCACGGGGCTCTTGATCTAGGATCACAAGGTGTTTTGATGTCGTGTTTTGAAGAATAGAAGATTAGAATTTTTTTGTTTTTGGAGTTTTGAGCAGATATGATGTGATTAGGTTTTGCAAACCCTAATTCAATAAAAACAGAAAAGTTCATGATATTAGAAGCATGGTGATTCAAGATGACGAGATGTTTTTGTTTCTACCAGCTTTGGTGAGTCAATCTTTTGATTGGTGATGAACCTTAGTTGGAACGAGTGATGCATAATTCTGGAGCATTAGCAGGTGCCTAACAAGGTTTCTATTTTTTGTTGATTGGTTTGTAACATCAAGTTGTTGCTGCTTGAATTGTTGTGATTATCATTGGTTTTGATTGATCGTGATGCTTGAATGCATCAAACACAAGCTGTTATACAGGTTAATAAAGCAACTTGGTGTTGTAAAAGGGTTTTGTAAATTAGGGTTTTCATTGATTAGAAATTAAACCCTAAGACTTGTGATCGTGTTTAAGTATTAGTATTATTCGAGTTGTCCAAGAATGATGTATGTTGCTCGGGATTGAACACAGTTAATCGTTAATGTTGCTTGTTTCATGGTTCAACGAGGTTACTGCTGCTACAATGTTTGTTAGTACTGTTGTCATAGAATGTTTATACTACCAACATCGTGGTGCTACTGCCAAAGGAGTTTCATGGTAATATTAATGTTGCTTGTTATGTCTTTTGTGCTGCCACGTTGATGATACAAGATATATTATTAGTACTGCCTATAGGAAGATCGTGTTTAGAAAGAACAGTAGTCACAAAGGAGGTTAGTACTGCTTATGAGTACTTAGTATTGTTCTTGTTACATTAGTACTGCCAGAAGTTTTCATTAATACTGCTACGTGAATACTTTATACTGCTGGCATAGAGAGTTTGTACTGCCAGTTTTATTCGATATCGGATGACACACACATGGGTTTGGATCTCGAATTGAACAGAATGCTTCATTTAAGGGGAAGCTAACAGATTAAATTTTGGTTTTAAATGTTCTTAAACGTTTAAAGGCTCGTATTATTGGTTTAATTAATTACGAAGAGGATTATTTATTTCTTATTTGACGATGAAGTAGAGTTTTTCGGATGCGTGTTCTTATCATATCTTAAAGTGGGTGTTACACTTTAAAGATAACTTATTTGCGCGTTCAACGTTGTGACAAAGACTTGACGAATCTAGCAAAGGTGTGTGATTTACAAACTTATGGTGCTCAATGCTCACATTTGCTATCACTTTGGTTATGTGTCTCATAGAAGATGAGGATTTTGTCAAGAGGTTACGATCTACTTATACTTCGGTCTTGGTATGAGTTTGAAGTCACATAGATAGTACAAGATATAAGACATAAGTTTGGGTTATTCTACTTCAGCATTCAAGTTGGTTTTACTGTGTTTGCTTACATCAGTAATCTATTACATATGGCCTAATGTATTTGAAGATTCATGAATTGGTTAACATATGGTTTCTGGGGAAGCTAATGTGTAAAATGTTTAACCATTTTACATCCTACCACATGAGGTGAAGGATTTTTTACTAATGCTAGTCATATGACTATGCTTGGATTAAGTATTATTATTATACGTCACGGTGGGTAATTCAAGTCATTAGAAAGTTGGGTTAGTAGTGGGTTATTGGTTTGAAGTGGTGAAATCAAAGGTTGCGTTAATTCATATGTCCTAATTGGATTGTGAACTATAAGGGGAAGAAAAATTTAACAGGTTGCAAATTATAGATCCTTGGTGTGGCATGAGACAAAGGAAGTTGTATGTTGAAGATTTGTTTCATTGTGGAGGTGATTAATCTCAACTTCGGGGAAGCTTTGGCTTTTTGTCTGAAGTTGGGATATGTCTTGTTTGTTTTGTCATCTTCACAATTAGTGGAAAGATTGTTGGGATCTTGATTATGATGAGACATAGTGGAATAAAAAATTATGAATCAAATAGGACTTAAAGGCAAAGTGGGTTTTCTTTTCTTTTTTATGCATATTGTTTGAAGTGTGTGTTGGGATTGATGTGGCTGTTGGAAGGGAGAGTGGGAGTAGTTTTTGTGTTTTGGTGTTTTGCTGGGTGAGGGGGGGGACGTTGGGCGGGGGGTGGGGGGGGGTGGGGGGGGGGAGGGGGGCGGTTGAGGTGGCGGGGGGGGAGGTGGTTTGGGGTGGGGAGGGAGGGGGGGGGGGTCTGGGTAAGGTTGGGTGGTGAACTTGGAAGATTGATTGTCACCACATTTCCTTTTTCATCACACATAATACGAGTGTAATTGCATTTGAAAGCCGTAGAGAAAAATACGTATTCGGGGTTTGATGATTAACTTATATACTGGGAGTATCATCTAATTCATTTATTGTAATTTTTTCATATCGTTCTTCATATTATTATAATATGCATTGTTGATTTTTTGTTTGAGCAACTTGTTTAAATAACCAAAAATGTATGCTGCATCTATGACTTCGTACACAATTTAAGAAAAATACTCTAAAAATTTCAGATGACCCATTATTGTAACTAGGTTGTTTAGTTTTGAATATCCGAAGTTTCTGATAACTTTTTTATAGATGCAAAAAAATCGGGTATCCAAAGTTTCTGAGAAGCTTCCTTGTAATGCAATTTAAACGAGTGATGTCATGTACCTAATTGATTTCGGGATTGGAACATTGAGACTATTTTTGGCAAGGTTTAGGTATTTGAGTTTTGGAAGATGAGAACATATGTTCTCCGAAATGCGACTATGTGAATTTGAACTTGGAAGATTGATTATCACCACATTTCCTTTTTCATCACAGCTAATACCAATGTAATTGCATTTATAAGTCATAGCGAAAAATATGTATTCAGTTTGATGATTAACTTATACACCGGGAGTATCATTTAATTTGCTTTATTTTAATTTCTTCATATCGTTGTTCAGATTATTATAATATGCATTGTTGATTTTTGGTTTGAGTAATTTGTTTAAATAACAAAAATGTATGTTGCATCTATGACTTCGTACACAATTTAAGAAAACACTCAAAAAAATTCGGATGACCCATTATTGTAACAACTAAGGTTGTTTAGTTTTGAATATCCAAATTTTGAGATAACTGTTTTATACATGCAAATATCTAAAAAACGGGTATCTAAAGTTTTCGAGAAGCTTCCTTGTAATGCAATCGTAACGAGTGATGTCATGTTCCCAATTGATTTTGGGATTGTATCATTGAGACTATTCTTGGTAAGTTTAGGTATTTGAGTTTTTGAAGATGTGAACATATGTTCTCTGAAGTGTGGCTATATGAATTCAAACTTGGAAGACTGATTTTCAAAACATTTCCTTTTTCATCACATCTAATACCAGTGTAATTGCATCTGAAAGTCATAGCGAAAAATACATATTCGGTTTGCTGATTATTAGTTGTGGTTGTGATAGCTGTTAAAACAACCAATGTTATGAGGAAAGTGAGTATGGAAGCCTTGTCATCTTCTCAACTTCTTCTTGAGGAGGAGGTTGGTTGGAAAGAAGAAGAACATGAGAGAATGGTTGATCGGGTTTGAAAGAAGAAGGGAATAGTTGATCAGGTTTGAAAGAAGAAGAAGGGAATGGTTTGGCAAGCTGATCTTGAACAACCCTAACATGAATGTTTGGATTCACTTGAACTTGTCAAGAATTTGCTTTTAGAGAAACTTGTAGTCACAAGCTTTAATATCTCTTGATTGTAAACACTTATGTACATCCTTAAATGTTCTCACATACCAAGTTTCAGAGTCTTTCTCTTTTGCTACATACAACATCTATGGACAGCTTTTTGGGGAAGACTCGTCATCTAAAGAGTATACATTCCTTTTTTAAACCACTGTTTAATGCACATTTTCTATTTTTCTTTTGGGATACTACCCAACCCATCAGTTTCACTTGGGCCACAAACCAAAATAATACCCAAACATTATGCTTTAACTATTTCCTTGTCATTTTTTTTATTAAGCTTGAATTCCTCATTGTCTCTATTGAGTACTCTTTCATCTTATCCTTAAATTCTTTTGATGACCCAAAAGTTTGACCACAATAAAATAATGACTTATTTATAAGACCATCCTCTTTAGCCCTCAATCATTTCATGTATTCCTTGAGCTTTTTCTTTCTAACATAATCTACATCACCTTCAGAATCACAATCATTTTCAAACTCATTATTATCTATGACATCTAAGTTATTTTTCAATATTAAGTCATCATGTCTTACGCTAGAGTTGCCTATAATACCTATATGTTCACCTTTACTCACTTCAAACAAAGTAACTTCAACATCAGGTTCCTCAATTATACTCTCTTCATCAACCAATACATTACCATCTTCAATTTTCTGTTTTACTTAATCATCACTATTATATCCCTCACTTTCACTGTCACTTCCATAATCCAACTCTTGTTCATTTTGACCATCATTTACATTTTTATTTTTGTTTAATAGGTCAACGTGTGGGTAGTGAATAACATTTCAAGAGTTGAAAAAGTATCATTAATTTTAGTTAATTAACTAGAATGAACAACATTAATTGCTTTAAAAGATGTTCTCTTACTTGACTAAAAACCTTTACCAAAGGCTTATTAACACTGTCAGTTAATACCAATTGTCTTTAGCACGATAGAATACTAGCACTAACAACTTTCTTAAGATCTTCATCCTACTCATTAAACACTGTCCTAATTGAGTTTGGAGTCATTTTAGAAACCTCTAATTGGGTCTTTGAATGTTCAGCATATATGCCAATCATTTTATGTTCCACAATAAAAAATTTCAATAATTCAAGATTCACACTCTTTTAAATTGTACAGACCATTATCTAAGTTCCAACAAACCTTAAAGAAATAGTACTAATCAGTAGCCTGAGCAAAACCCATTTGCACCATAAGAGAATCCATCTCTTCAACTGACACCTCATCAAAGCCGACCAAATCAACTATATTAACCTTACCTCCATCGTAGATTCTACCAAGCCATTTCTTGAAAACCTATTATCAATGAACCCTCATGCAAAACATATTAGGACTTATAGCTGGCAAAAAATTAACAACAATATTGTTAACATAATGTAACCTTAACTGTTTCATTTAACAAAAAATTACAAAATGAACTTACTATATTTCCTTTTTACATGGTTTTGAAGATCTAACTATCTGTAACATCATTGTTTTCTTTAATGAGACATAAAGTAAAATCAAGCATTGCGAAGTTTATTTAAGAATAAATTATTTTTTACTAAAAAAGCTTATAGGAAAAGATTAGGGATGGAAAGATATTGTGAGGAACTTGATGTGACAAAAAGAATAACACTTCATGTAATGCATGGAGTAATGTTTATATCGGTGAAAAAAAACTAAATTGCCTCACGTGAATTGTACGTGAGAGGTGTAAGTTCGAAGACTAACGGGAAAAAGTCAAAGGGACCATGAGTGATACAAAATGGAGATAAAGGGGATGAATGACAAACTTATTTTGATTTTGAGACTAACGATGTATTTTAGGTACAAGTTCATTGATGAGTCGTATATTTTACTCTTTATAAATTTTAGGGCTAATCACTTATAAATGTATCTTACTTGTCAACAAATCTTTTTTTAGGTAGCGAATAATTTTTTTTCCTTATTCAGGTACTAATCTTTTAAATTCGGTATTCTTAAAGTATTTTATGACATTTTTACCCCTCCATGCTAATATGAGTTATTATAATTTGAAAGACAAAAATGTATAAAATACCTAAAAAGACCAAATTTGAAAGATTAATAACTTGTTCACTACCTAAAAAAATAGGTCATTAGTTTTATACACACTTTGACCTAAAGATACACACTTTGACCTAAATAGCTTTAGAAATTTTAACAAAGTCAAATATAGAAATTACAAAAAGCTGACTATATGGAAATTACAAAAAGCTGACTATATAGGAATTAAAAAAAAGCAACAATTAGCTTTAGAATTAACTATTCAACTTCTAGATATTATAAAAAGTTGATTTTTTTAAATTACACAATTACAACTACTAACTTCTAACTAACAAAATTAATAAGGTAAATACAATTTACTTATGTATATTGTTAATCAGATTGGTTTCTAAGTCATATTCTTAAATCAAACTTTTAGTCTATCAACAATTAACATTGTCAATCAATCGATACTTCAGGTAACTTTTTTATTATTATTCTGCACTTATGGGAGGGAGCAGTAAGAGGGACTTACTCTTTGTGAGGTTTTGATTCTTTTTATCTTATTGCATTAATTCATATTTTATTGCATTAATTCTTAATTTATACTTTTTGTGGAGTTGCTTTGTACGTACCATCTAAAAATGTGATAAAACGAGATAGAAAATGACCCGCGCATTGCGGCGGGGGCTAACATGTTACTGCATCCATCCAATGGACACAACCTATTTCACAAAGTTATTTGTTTTTGTTAGTTTCTAAGCACCTGCAAGTTGTGTCGAGGCCTACTTGATGTCAATGTAATATTGATCAAATAACCTGCAAGTGCATGCATTCATGTGCAGTAGTAACCTCAAATACATATACAAACATACAATTTAAGTTTGATAGAATTTATTATATTGCCACTAATAAATGAAAGTGCATCCATTTATGTAAATCATATGTAGTAGAGGTACAATATTTGTATTAAATCATATGGATAATTTTGTAAATAAATAGGTTATTATGAGTGCGATCAAGCCACTATGGTGAAAGAGAAACTGCTATCAGTAGTAACCAAAATGTTCGCTACTGATGTTGGACTCATCTTTGCTAGCTAATCCAAACACCCCTTAATTGTCTTTCCGAATCCTTAATGTTGATTAGCTTAAAAAATGAAGAATGCCGGATACTCACCTAAACAACAGCTCGTATGTTGCAGAAACTTTTGCACGACAGGTTGAAGCCTTTTCTCCAGACTATATACGCAACACAGAACCTATTTACACATTAAAATAATCCATTTAGTTTATACATAGTGCATGACAGTTATAAAATGTCCACAAATAAGTTAACAAGCATTAACATTAACGCCTTTTATGGTGCTTGTCGTTTATTTTTGCATACCTATAATGCCAACACATTTCATAAAGTCAGTAGTATAAATTCAAGTCTTATACAACTATCATTTCAGCTATCACACTTATTATCACTTATTATCATCTGATTAATAGCCATTGAACTTATATGTCATTGTTTGGAAACAAATGGAAAGCAACTAAACTGCATTAAAGAAAATGGCCTTAACAAACCTTAATATAAACCTTTATATCAGCTTGACAATAAGTGTGATAGCCAATATTACTGCTTTTATATCCTTTAAATTCAGCTTGAAGAAGATGAGATGATAAGAGTAGTAATATCCTTTAAATTCCACTGAACTTAACAAACCTTAGATGATAATAATTAAGGTTTGTTAAGGCTGATATTACTTTAAGGCTGATATTACTTTAATGCTGATATTACTATAATATCAGCCTTAAAATTCCATCTGATAGATGATAATAGTTAAGGTGTGACATTAATGGTGATATTGTTAAGGTTTGTTAAGGCTGATAGAAAGTAATATCCACTGATAATAAGATGAGATAGACCAGATGATAATAAGTTCAGTAGTAATACCCATGAAGATGATATGTTAACAACACTTATATCAGCTATCACACCCTTACTATTATCATCTCATATTCAAGCTCGCACACCCTTACTATTGATCAGATAGAATTTAAAGGAAACGACCTTAACAAACCTTAATATAAAAGTAGTAGAATCAGCTATCACACTTATTATCATTTCGATAGCCTTGAACTAAACCAATGGTTGTTTGGTGCAAAATGCTAAAGGGCTATGTGGATAACTTATTTTTAGCAGCCCTTTTGGTGTCTTGACCTGTTATTAAAGGCTGCTTTGATAGCCTATTTTGAAGTTTTTTTGGCATCCTAAACATGGTACTAAGGGCTGTTTGGATAGCTTATTTTTAGCAGCCTTTTTGAAACGCCCCTTTCCAGACTCGATATTTGAGTCAAAATTAAAAACTTTTGCGGAAACGCTTAACCGGGAATGACCTTGTGTTATCCCTTAACATACTTTTTAAAATACATTACAAATAGACCCTTAAAAGTTTCATTATCATAAATATACTCCATAAGCTTTCCAACGATATAAAGAACTCATTCTAACTCCTTACGGTTTGTATTTTTTCGACAAAAACAAAATTGACAAAAACCTCATTTGACACGAGGTTACGCCATAAACTCTATTCACCATTTCTGTTACGGCATAAACAAAAGATTACGCCACCACAGAAGGTTATTTTACCCCCTATGAGACCCATTTCCACTCAAAAGTCAATTACATCGACCCGAAACATTATAAGACCTTCCATAACTCATTAACATACATAAAACATCATATTCATAAGTATTTGTGGTCTAAATGACCCATGAACACATACTCTATGAGGGTTACCAAACACCTCGTTTTGACCCGCTTTTAAATACAACTACAAAACCATTACTTTCATAACTAAGACTTGCACTTGACCATTCAACCAAAACGTTTGACACATGACGACAACCTTATTACAACACTTTATGACGCTTAAACATACTCTTAGGGGTTCAACATGATGGAGCTCGGTATCTATACTAAGCTCCTAAGCACATCTTTATCTACTTCCATTCCTTACTTTCGTAGCTTGAGCCTCTCTTAGCGAGACATTACCTTCTTCACCTTGTACCTACAAAACATTGACATCTACACTGGTAAGCGATAATGATTAGTAAGTAATTAGATAATACATGATTAACACTTAAATCATCACATTAACAATATGAAGGCTTAACAAGTCCAACATTAAACCATTCATCCTTGCATACTAATGCTATAACAAAATACATATACTATAACACATAGAAGCCTTAACACATACCTTAATCCTTCTATAATCCTTAACTAGTTCTATAACATCCAACTATCAAGTCTCTTAATTCGTCACACTTTCTAAGAAACTACAACCTACCTTAACACTTTTATTCATAATCACATAACATAATAATTTTCATGTTAAGCACATAGTAACCAAGTTACTTACCTCACATCCAAGCTAGAATTATCATGAACATCATCTTCATCATCTCTTGACTCCTAAACCATAATCATCATACATCATAAATACTTTATATATACACTTAACAATTATAGGGTTTATATAATTCATTAACATACCATTCCTCATTTCTTAACATCATATGATCACATCTTGATCATATGATGAAAATCCCTAATTTTACTAATTTGACATTATATAGCTTATCCCATTATCATTATTACTTTAATTCTTGATTAAGAACCTTAATTACCCAAAACCCTAATTTTCCTCAAGAACCATAATTCTTAAATTACCAAATTAAACTAGAATTAGGAGCAACTTACTTGTAGGATCATTATTATCAACTTATATCTTGAATTGGGACTTCAATTCATACCTAATTGATCACTTAAGTCACTTTGGATTTCCATCATGTTTCTCTTGGTTCGACACACAAAGGAACACCAGCACACTTTTGGAACATTTTGGATAAAATGGAATTATCCAGACATTTGTTGGGTGGAAGTTTACCTAAATGGCAAGAATGCTCCCTTAAGTCTTATTTCCCTTAATTTGATCACATTAACTAATATAGTTGACGAGGTGTCATTTTATACAATTTTCCGGGGTCGTTTAACCCCCAAAATTGTGTTTTTTGCCCAAAATAGGTACTTAATCGTTCCTTTTCAGGTATTTCTTATTTGGAAGACATTTGGATGAATTACACGTGACTTGGGCTCATTTG
>BQNB010135673.1:0-18123 GCA_026074375.1 Tanacetum coccineum | reverse complement strand
ATAGCTGATAGTTTGCTAAAAACTATATGGTTTATCAATGCATCATGTTATGGCAATGAAGCATTGGCTAGTCCAAAAGCAAACGATATTTGGTAAAGACAATTCAATTCCATTGATGGTTGACAGTTTACTAAAAACTGTATGGTAATCAACTCACTGTATTTTGCAATAAAGAGTTGACTATCCCAGAGCAAATGGCTACTGGTAAAGGAATATCAAATCCGTTTATAGCTGGTAGTTTGCCAAAAACTACAAATCTAACTTAGTTAGATTGTTGCTGAAAAGATGTTACTGTTGAAGACATGTTGCAGAAGAATAGCAAAAGATGTCAAAGAAACTTTAAGATCAGATCAAGATTTATCAGAGTGTTTGAATACATCCTCCATGAAGTTCAAAGAATTTACACCGAAGAAACATAAAGTTAAACAAGTTCAACAATCATGTTTAGGGGAGGATTGTTGGGAATTATACATTCCTGACTTAGTACCGTTAGTTATATACTTAGTACCGCTAGTAATAGTTAGTACTAACAGTACAAAATGTTAAGTACTGCTCAGATAGTTAGTACCATTAGTATAAAATAGTTAGTAACGTTTAAGAGATATGCATGAGTTATTATAGGAAAAGATATGCATGATCTTTTATGCGTTTTGTAAGCCAAGATTAGGATTTTCCTTGGTGTATAAAAGGAACCCTTACAGCATAGTTAGAGATATCAGTTCATTGTCAATCTCATAGTTAGCAATCAATATAAAAGCTTAGTTATCAATATTCATTGTTCTTCTTTGCATTATAAGTTAGATTCCGCATAACTTATAGTGTTCTTAATCATTGTTTCTCCTGTAGTTTGTGTGAATCTATTCATATTAGCTACAACCCTTAACAAGGTAGTAAGATCTATATTCAAAAGGATCCACACTTATGGGCAGAAGCGGTTGCTACCGCATGTTATACCCAAAATCGTTCCATCATACGTCTTTGTCACGGCAAAACACCATATGATCTTTTACATGACAAACTTCCCGACTTATCATTTCTCCATGTATTTGGTGCACTTTGTTATCCAACAAATGATAGCGAGAACGTGGGAAAGTTACAACCGAAAGCTGATGTTGGTATTTTCATTGGCTATGCACCCACAAAAAAGGCATTTCAAATTTACAACCGATGTACCAGATGAATCATAGAAACAATTCATGTAGATTTTGATGAGCTGACAACAATGGCTTCTGAACACAACAGTTCAGAACCCGCACTTCATGAAATGACTCCTGCAACAATTAGTTCAGGACTCGTGCCATACCCTCCTTCTTCAACACCGTTTGTACCACCTTCACGAACTGATTGGGATCTTTTGTTTCAACCATTTTTTGATGAATTACTCACTCCTCCACCTATTGTTGATCTACCAGCCCCTGAAGTTATTGCTCCAATTGCTGAAGTAGTAGCTCCAGAACCCGCTGTAACAACTGGTTCACCTTCCTCAACAACTATTGACCATGATGCACCATCTCCTAGTAACTCACAAACTTCACCCGAAACTCAATCTCTAGTCATTTGTAACGATGTTGAAGAAGAGAATCATGATTTAGATGTTGCACACATGAATAACGATCCGTTCTTTGACATTCCAATTCCAGAAAACAATTCTAAAGCATCTTCTTCTTCAGACGTTATTCCCACTATTGTGCACACTACTACTCCTAACTCAAAACACGTTAACAAATGGACCAAGGATCATCCTTTAGACAACGTCATCGGTGAACTCGAAAGATCTGTTTCCACAAGACTCCAACTCTATGAACAAGCCTTATTTTGTTACTACGATGCCTTTCTCACATTAGTCGAACCAAAGACTTATAAAGACGCATTAACTCAAGCATGTTGGATTAAAGCAATGCAAGAGGAGCTTAATGAATTTGAATGTCTTGAAGTCTGGGAACTCGTTCCTCATCCAGATAAAGTGATGGTCATTACTTTAAAATGGATCTACAAGGTGAAACTTGATGAATTAGGAGGAATTCTAAAGAACAAGGCTCAATTGGTTGCTCGTGGTTACCATCAAGAAGAGGGAATTGATTTTGAAGAATATTTTGCTCCAGTGGCTAGACTTGAAGCTATTCGAATATTCTTCGCATTTGCTGCTCACATGAATATGGTCGTTTACCAAACGGACGTCAAGACGGCATTCTGCGTGAAGAGGTTTATGTCAGCCAACCGGACGGGTTTGTAGATCAAGATAATCTGAATCACGTGTACAAGCTTAAGAAAGCTCTCTATAGGTTGAAATAAGCTCCTCGCGCATGGTACGATCTACTGTCAAAGTTTCTACTCTCTCAGGAATTCTCTAAAGGAACCATGGATCCCACATTGTTCATCAGAAGACAAAGCAAAGAATTATTCTCTTGGTACAAATCTATGTTGATGATATAACCTTTGCGTCTACTACACCTGAATTATGTGACCAATTTTCAAAAATAATGTGTTCAAAGTTTAAGATGTCGATGATGGGCAAAATATCATTTTTCCTAGGACTATAGATTTCACAAAGTCCCAGAGGCATCTTTCTAAACCAGTTTAAATATGCTCTAGAATCTTTGAAGAAATATGGTATGGAATCTAGTAATCCCGTAGATACTCCCATGGTGAAGAAATCCAAACTGGATTAAGATACACAAGGGAAAGCCGTAGATCCTACACACTATCATGGAATGATTGGCACCCTTGTAACATTTCTCATCTTCTACTCATTTCCCGACTCAATTATTATCATTATTTATTTTTAGAGTTTTACGCGTTCGCTTTTAATTATTATCCTATAGTTAAATTGCGTAAAATAAAAATCAATGTTCAATGTAAACGGACACCAAACAAGTTAAAGTTTACATCAAGCAAGTGTTATATAATTATTAAGTGTATAATTTATAACTTTTCATATTTTATTTTTATTGGTTACGTAAAACGCTTACGTTTCTGTTGATCCCAATGAACAGATCTTGAACTCCTTAGCTTGAAGTATGGTTTAGTATCCTTGGATAAATCCAAAGGAACTAAGATTAAAGCCTTGAGTATAAGATATGCAAAATCTAGTTTATACCACTAAGAAGAATAACAATAATGAATGTTTAACACACATAAATATAACCAAAACAATAAGCTTCAATATATTAATACGAACACTCTTTGACAGTGTTAGGGTTTACAACCTTGAAGCTATGAGAAACTATGAAAGACTGATATCTAGATCTATGCCTTAGGGTTCCTTTTATACACCAAGGAAACCCTAATAGGCTTACAAAAGCTAAATGATAATCATATCTATTCATTTAACTTATGCATATCATAATAGCAGTACTAACTATACAATACTAACAACACTAAGTATTAACTAACAATACTAACTATACTGGCAGTACTAACAATGTACTGGCAGTACTAACTATCATAGCTAGCAGTACAAATAACTTAGACTATTTTTTTAAACTTCAACAGCAGCACAATCTTGAACCAACAGTATTAACTTCCAAAACTAACAGTAGTAACTTCAGAAGCCTTCAATTCCCAAAAGTTTCACAATAAAATATATTTAAGCATAACCGGAAGCATCTATACCTATCTATACTCAAACAAATACCCACTTTTATACCCAATACAAAAAAGTTATATATTTTCTACCCTTATAACCCATGTGAACCGGATATATGCAATTTATACACAAGTAAATAACTAAAACCCACTAGTATCAAATCCTTAAAACCCCACCATGTACTCTTAATCACATACTTCAAGTAATTAGCTTGTCAACTTATACCCTCCCCACTCACCATTGGTTTAGACGTCTCCCTCCTCCTAAGGAGGATGAGAGGTCTTACAAACTCTTACAAAGAGTACCCTAAACTATTTAGTAAACCATGGGTTGTTTAAGGTTGTTTCATAGCAAACTACTACTACTTAAGGAAAGTCTTATGTTCATTTAATACACATAACTTACACTAGCAAGTAAACCAAACAAAAACTCTCCCTTTTTCCTACAAAAAAAGCCCACGGCTCAACTCTTATAACTAGGGTTTCATATTAATTTTCATTCTTAAGTATTTCAAGTATTCAAGCATTGATATCAAGTATATCTAAGATCATTCAAAGTGTATTGGAAGCTTGGGTTGTGGTTTAACAAGAAGTATACAAGAAACAAAATTAGGGTTTTCTACTCATAAATTCGAATTAGGGTCTTGTTTGGATGGGTTTGATTGTGTTTATCTTTCACCCTACACTCATCTAAGGTTATCTAAGACTCTAATATTTTCAATACTTTCATTTTATGTTGTATATAATTGTGTATAGTTAAATCATCACCTACGAAACTTTACAAGTTTATAAAATAGATTTTTATGGCTTAACAAGGTTCGAACTATATATGTACATATGGTTATGAGGTTAAAACTCATGTTACAATGAAGAAACACTTATTACACAAGTATTAGTTAATTTATAAAAGTGTATATAAATTAATTATGAAAAGTTTATTTATCTAGATTACAAATGAGAAGACTTGTGATTCTTGGACAAATTATTGAACTCATGTGTTAGAGGACTAAAAATATATACAAGATGGTATATTGCACATATGAGAGGACTTATAATAAGTAGTTGATATTAAAAAGTGTGAAAAACTAATTTTATAAAAGGTTTACAACAATATCAAAACTTTCTGTTTAAATTCGAACTCCAACAGTAAGGTTTTATGTTTTTAGTTAATAGTATACCTCATCGCGATTCTAAGAATATAAAGAACTCGCGAATCCATAAATATTAAAAGAGATATGAATTTTGCAAGATATACATGTTTAAAAGCATTTAAAAAGAAGTTATAAAAAATAGATCAATTTCAAATCTGAGATAATATTCATATTTTTCTGTAAAAAGTAAAAGTCAAAGGATTCCTAAAAGGTAGCAATTTGAAAAACCAATGGATATTGAACTAGTTAAAGTCTTTTTCATGTGTATGTAATGTAAATATGTAAAAGTACTTATAAAAAGTAAATTATAAAAACTCTAAAACAAGAGACAGAACACTAGGCGAGCTTACACTGCTGGGCCCGGTAAGAGGAGGAAGTACATGGGATCATTGCCCTTGTATACAAAATGCAACTATCACCATAAAGGGCCATGTGCTCCCAGATGTAATAAGTGCAAGAAGATCGACCATCTGGCTCATGACTGTAGGAGTTCTGGTCCTAATGGGAATAATAACAATCGTGGGAACTCCAGAACAACTCAGAATGCTGTCACTTGTTATGAGTGTGGTGTTCAGGGGCATTTCAAGAAAGACTGCCCAAAGTTAAAGAATGGAAACCGTGGTAATCGAGGTAGGAATGTCAATACTCCAGCAAAGGTTTATGTGGTGGGCAATGCGGGAACAAACCCGGACTCCAACGTCGTTACGGGTACGTTCCTTCTAAACAACCATCTTCTATCTTATTTGATACTGGTGCCGATAGAAGTTTTGTATCTACTACATTTAGTTCCCTAATTGATATCACACCAACTACATTAGACCATTATTATGCTGTTGAACTAGCCGATGGGAAAATAATTAGGATAAACACTATCATCCGGGTTTGTACATTAAACTTCTTAAACCATCCATTCAACATCAACTTAATGCCCGTAGAACTTGGTAGTTTCGACGTCATAATCGGTATGGATTGGTTGTCAATGTACCATGCTATCATTGATTGTGCCGAGAAGATTGTTCGTATTCCCTAGGGAAATGAAACCTTAATTATTTATGGTGACGGAAGTAATCAGGGAAACAAGAATCGTTTGAACATCATTTCGTGCACCAAAACTCAGAAATATTTGTTAAAAAGGACATCATGTCTTTTGGCACATGTTATTAACGAAGAAGACTGAAGATAAGTCCGGGGGAGGAAGCACATGAGGACGTACCAATCGTTCGAGATTTTCCTAAAGTATTTTCTAAAGATTTGTCGGGTCTTTCACCGACTCGAGAAGTGGAATTCCAAATTGATTTGATGTTTGATGCTGCACCTGTAGCACGAGTACGTTATCGATTAGCTCCTTCTGAAATGAAAGAGTTGTCAGAGCAATTGCAAGAACTATCCGACAAGGGCTTTATAAGACCCAATTCCTCACCTTGGGGAGCTCCGGTCTTGTTTGTCAAAAAGAAGGATGGATCATTTCGAATGTGCATAGACTATCAGGAATTAAACAAGCTGACGGTGAAGAATCGTTATCCACTCCCAAGGATCGACGATTTATTTGATCAACTACAAGGATCCAGTGTTTATTCTAAGATAGACTTGCGATCGGGTTATCATCAGCTTCGAGTACGTGAAGAAGATATTCCAAAGAACAGCATTCAGAACTCGGTATGGTCATTACGAGTTCCAAGTTATGCCATTCGGTTTGACGAACACACCGGCGGTATTTATGGATCTCATGAATCAGGTGTGCAAACCATATTTGGATAAGTTTGTTATTGTCTTTATTGACGATATACTAATTTATTCAAAGAACAAGAAAGAACATGAAGAACATCTTAAGGCAATTCTGGAATTGCTAAGAAGAATTATATGATAAGTTCTCTAAATGTGAATTTTGGATTCCCAAGGTACAATTCCTCGACCACGTGATTAATAGTCAAGCCATTCACGTGGATCCCGCCAAGATCGAATCCATAAAAGATTGGGCATCCCCCAAGACTCCTACGGAGATACGGTAATTTTTAGGTCTTCCCGATTATTATCGGAGATTCATCGAAGGATTTTTGAAAGTTACTAAGCCAATGACCAAGCTCACTCAGAAGAAAGTCTCCTTTGAATGGGGTGACAAGCAAGAAGTAGCTTTTCAGACATTGAAAAATAAGTTATGTAGCGCGTCCATTTTAGCTCGCCCTCAAATAGCTGAGAACTTCATTGTGTATTGCGATGCGTCGTATAAGGATTGGGTGCGGTGTTGATCCAAAACAAGAAGATGATTGCTTACGCATCATGACAGTTGAAGATTCATGAGAAAAAATATACTACTCATGATTTGGAACTTGGTGCAAGTGGTGTTGCTCTAAAGATTTGGAGGCACAACAGGTACGGAACCAAGTTAATGTGTTCACAGATCATAGAACCTACAACACAATCTTGACCAAAAAGGAGTTGAAACATGAGGCAACGTCGTTGGTTAGAGTTACTCAGTGATTACGACTGTGAAATTCGTTATCACCCAAGGAAAGCAAACGTAGTGGCCGATGCCTTAAGCCGTAAAGAACAGATGGCTTGAATCTCCCCAAACAAATTTTGGAAGCTCAAGTAGAAGCACAGAAACCAGAGAACATCAAGAATGAAGACGTAGGAGGTATGATCAGGAAGGATATACCGAAGAAAAAGTTGGAACCCCGTGCCGACGGAACCCTATGCTTAAATGGCAGGAGTTGGTTGCCATGTTATGGTGATTTAAGACCGGGTATCATGCACAAGTCCCACAAATCAAAAACTCTATCCATCCGGGTTCGACACAATGTATCAAGACATGAAAAAGCTATATTGGTGGCCCAATATGAAGGCCGACATCGCCACCTATGTTAGCAAATGTTTGACGTGTGCTAAGGTCAAGGCTGAACACCAAAGACCATCGGGATTGTTGGTACAACCCAAGATACCTCAATGGAAGTGGGAAAATATCACTATGGATTTTGTCACAAAGCTTCCTAAGTCATCGCAAGGTTATAACACCATTTGGGTAATTGTTGACCGACTTACTAAGTCTGCAATCTTTACGCCAATGAGAGAAACTGATTCCATAGAGAAATTAGCGAGAATGTACCTAAAGGAGGTAGTCACGAGGCATGTAATAGATGTCTCAATCATTTGTGATCGTGACCCTAGGTTCGCATCAAATTCTAGAGATCACTTCAGAAGGCTTTGGGTACTAATGTAGAATCTACTAATATGAGTTGATTATGACAAAAACATATTTAAAGATGAAGACCTCCAAGAACAAAGCTGGAATAACATTAATGCTGATTGAAGATTAGTCAAACAGTATTTAATGCTCAGCTAAAAGATAAAGATCAACATTAATGCTGATTGAAGACTGGTCAAATAGTATTTAATGATGATTGGAAGTTACAAAATCAACATTATGATATGTTTGACTAAGGTTTTCTTGTAAACCCTAGCCTCTCTAGTATATAAAGAGAGGTAGGGTGATATAGTTTTGATATCCATTTTAGTAGTAACTTCACCAATGAGAGTCCGAGACACGCATAGAGCGTGTGTAGAAGTTTAGTATTTGTAATAAAGTTTTCTTTATCATAGTTTGAATAAAGAACCTATAATACGTGTGATTATGTTCTTATTTCATATTCCGCTGTGCTTAATCAATCAATGTTATTCATACCCTAGTTGAGTCCAGATCTTGGATTCTACAATTGGTATCAGAGCCTCGTGGCTCTTGATCTAGGGTTTATAAGGTTTTCCTATGTATTTATTTTTCTGTAATTTTTTATCTATAAACACATATATTTTGGGTCCACAGACGCCCTTGGATCTTGAACAATGAGGATGTGTATGGTTCATTTTGGAGGTTCAGTTTATGCTATAATTCTTGATTGGAAAAGTTACACGCTCCTTTACAAATATTTGGTCGGAGTATGATACGATTCAGCCCCTTGAACATAGATCTAGGATACTGGTCGTTGATATGGCGACGGCGCTCACTGAGACTATCGGCCAATGATGTTGATCTGCCATCATATATTAGACTACAAGAATATCCAAAGACATTTTATTACATAATAATCAATAATAGCATGTCTTTGTTCGTACTGAAGGAAAGATGACTAGGCTACTGAGTTCGAGATTCAAGAGATGGTTAATATACTTTTTAGTGGAAGCTTATTGTTCATAATACTTAAACAATCTACATCACTCAGGCCTATTTTGATTATGACAAAAAGGGGACGAGTGCAAGGATTTTAGTGGAAAGTCTTCATCTATATTAGCTTAGGAGAAGCTTGTGCTTATTGGTTTGTCATTAATCAACTAGGGAAATTTTAGGAATTATAATTTGAGTTGATTATGAACAAAACATATTAAGATGGCAGACCTACAAGACAAAGCTGGAACAAACATTAATGCTGATTGAAGATTAGTCAAACAGTATTTAATGCTCAGCTAAAAGATAAAGATCAACATTAATGCTGATTGAAGACTGGTCAAATAGTATTTAATGATGATTGGAAGTTACAAAATCAACATTATGATATGTTTGACTAAGGTTTTCTTGTAAACCCTAGCCTCTCTAGTATATAAAGAGAGGTAGGGTGAATAGTTTGTGTATCCATTCATAGTTAGACTTCTCCAATGAGAGTCTAGACACGCATAGAGCGTGTGTAGTAGTTAGTAGTTGTAATAGTTTCTTTATCATGTTTGAATAAAGAAAACCTTATTAGTAATGTTGATTGTGTTCTTATTTCATATTCCGCTGTGCTTAAAATCAATAGATGTATATTCCATAACCCTAGTTGAGTCCAGATCTTGGATTCTACAACTAACTTGGATATGATTACTGCGTACCATCCATAAACCGACGGACAAAGGGAGAGAACTATCCAAACTCTCGAGGATATGCTACGTGCTTATGTGATCGACTTTAGAAATGGTTGGGTTAAACATTTACCATTAGTCGAGTTTTCATATAATAATAGTTATCACGCTAGCATCAAGGCTGCACCGTTTGAGGCTCTATAAAAAACGGTCAAAGTGTCGTTCACGGAATCACACTGTTTGTTGGGCCGAGGTTGGACAAGTTCAACTCACCGACCAGAAATAGTTCAAGAGACAACCGAGAAGGTCATTCAGATCAAACAAAGAATGCAAACCACCCGTGACCGACAAAAGAGTTACGCCGATTTAAAGCGTAAGCCGATGGAATTTCAAGTTGGGGATAGTGTTATGCTTAAAGTTTCACCTTGGAAAGGGGTCGTACATTTTGTAAAATAGGGGAAGTTAAACCCAAGATATGTTGGACCTTTCAAGGTGCTGAAAAAGGTTGGATCCGTTGCTTACAAGCTTGAGGTTCCTCAAGAGTTGAGCAGGGTTCACAATACATTTCATGTATCCAACTTGAAGAAATGTTATTCCGACGAACCATTAGCCGTTCCATTGGAAGGACTTTATGTTGATGACAAGCTCAGTTTTATGGAGGAACCCATAAAGATCATGGATCAAGAGGTCAAACGGTTGAAACAAAGCCATATCCAATTGTCAAGGTTCGATGGAACTCGAGGAGAGGTCCTGAGTTCACATGGGAACGTGAAGACCAATTTCAAAAGAAGTATCCGCATCTCTTCACTAAACCTGTAACTACGTCAAGTGTCGCGATTTGAGCCTTGAGGAGACTGTAACATTTCTCATCTTCAGGTCATTTCCAGACTCAATTATTATCCTTATTTATTTTTAGAGTTTTACGCGTTCGCTTTTAATTATTATCCTATAGTTAAATCGCGTAAACCAAAATCAATGTCAATGTTAAACGACACCAAACAGTTAAAGTATTACGTCCAAGCAAGTGTTATGAGGTTATTTATTAAGAGTATAATTTATAACTTTTCGTATTTTATTTTTATTGGTTACGTAAAACGCTTATGTTTCGCAATAAAATACATTTAGGCATACCCGAAAACATCTATACCTATCTATACTCAAACAAATACTCACTTTTTTACCAAATAAATAAAAGTTATATATTTTCTACCCTTATAACCCATGTGAGCCGGATATATGCAATTTATACACAAGTAAATAACTAAAACCCACTAGTATCAAATCCTTAAAACCCCACCATGTACATACTTTAAGTAATTGGCTTGTCAACTTGTACCCTCCCCTCTCACCATTGGTTTAGACGTCTCCCTCCTCCTAGGAAGGAGGAGAGGTCTTATAAACTCTTACAAAGAGTACCCTAAACCATTTAGTAAACCATGGATTGTTTAAGGTTGTTTCATAGCAAACTACTACTACTTAAGGAAAGTCTTATATTCATTTAATACACACAACTTACACTAGCAAGTAAACCAAGCAAAAACTCTCCTTTTCTCCTACAAAAAAGCCCACGGCTCAACTTTATAACTAGGGTTTTATATTAATTTTCATTCTAAAGTATTTCAAGTGTTCAAGCATTGATATCAAGTATATCTAAGATCATTCAAAGTGTATTGGAAGCTTGGGTTTGGGTTTAACAAGAAGTATACAAGAAAAGAAATTAGGGGTTTCTACTCATAAATTCGAATTAGGTTCTTATTTGGTTGGTTTTGATTGTGTTCATCTTTCACCCTACACTCATCTAATGTTATATAAGACTCTAATATTTTCAATACTTTCATTTTATGTTATATATAATTGTGTATAGTTAAATCATCACCTAGGAAACTTAACAAGTTTATAAAATAGATTTTTATGGCTTAACAAGGTTCGAACTATATATGTACATATGGTTATGAGGTTAAAACTCATGTTACAATGAAGAAACACTCATTACACAAGTATTAGTTAATTTATAAAAGTGTATATAAATTAATTATGAAAAGTTTATTTATTTAGATTACAAATTAGAAGACTTGTGATTCTTGGACAAATTATTGAACTCATGTGTTAGAGGACTAAAAATATATACAAGATGGTATATTGCACATATTAGAGGACTTGTAATAAGTAGTTGATATTAAAAAGTGTGCAAAACTAATTTTATAAAAGGTTTACAACATGATCAAAACTTTCTATTTAAATTCGAACTCCAACAACAAGGTTTAATGATTTTAGTAAATAGTACATCTCATCACGATTCTAAGAATATAAAGAACTCGCGAATCCGATAAATATTGAAAGAGATATGAATTTTGCAAGATATACATGTTTAAAAGCATTTTTATAAAAGAAAGTTATAAAAATATATAAATTCGAATCTGAGATAATTATTCAGTATTTTTCCATAAAAGTAGAAGTCATAAGGATTCTAAAAAGGTAAGAAACTTGAAAAACCAATGGATAATGAACTAGTTATGACCTTTTCTTGTTTATGTAATTAAATACGTAAAAGTAACTTTATAAAAAGTATATTTATAAAAACTCTAACATTTCGAATCTGATAAAAATGGGAACCTGTGTTTATGATAAAATACAACTTATGAGGATTTTAAAACTATAAAGTACATTAAAAATGGATTTATAACAAAGAAGATACATTATTTACAAGTTTAAGTTAAAAAGTATTTTTATAAAAGTAAATTTATAAAAATATGTTACTGTTCACGACAGTGAACTGTTGGGAATTAATTTTCCTAAATAGAGCTTTTAATTACGAAGACGTGGACATATGAATCACTAAAAACCGAGTAAAAACGAATGAGATACAATTAAAATACGATTTCAATAATTAAAGTTATAAAAAGTATTTTTATAAACTTTCACTTACTGTTACTGTTCATAACAGTACTTAACCATATAATAAATGTAAAATTTGATTAGACTTTTCAAGTACGAATCCATACATATAAAGAACGTTAAAAACGGGATTAAAACGAGAAAGATATGACGTTTTTACTAAAAGTAATATTTATAAATGTATCTAACCTTATAAATATTATTTTCTCAAACAATTAAATTATTTATATAATGAAATTATATAAATAATACATCAAGTGTTTTTGGCAAATAACAAATTGTTAGACAAGTATATCATTTTTACAATTGCAAATACAAGGACATTTGTTTTACAAGTACAAATTAAATTAATTTGATAAATTAAACAAACACTTTTAGGTGGTGAGGTAACTATATAGGATTATATATGGTATTAGTTATTCAAAGTACATAGTACTTACACGACCTATAATTACTTAGGTTGCATTCGGTCTTATCCGTGACGTTTCCATTTACTTGTTTCATATACTCTAGTTATTTATTCACTAAGGTGAGTTCATAGCCTCATGTTTTACTATATCAATGATTTACAACTTTTGGGGTGAGAAACATGCATTGTTTTACAAATTGGACGCAAGTGTACATTTTAATAAAAACCGCAATTGCGGATGCGGTGTGGTTTTTGCCAAAAACCGCACCGATCCGCACCATGCTCACCCCTAGTGGTTACCGTCAAGAAGAGGGAATTGATTTTGAAGAATCCTTTGCTCCTGTAGCTAGAATTGAAGCTATATGTAAAGACGGCATTCTTGAACGGCATTTTGCGTAAAGAGGTTTATGTGAGCTAACCGGATGGGTTTGTAGATCAAGACAATCTGAATCACATGTACAGGCTTAAGAAAGCTCTCTATGGGTTGAAACAAGCTCCTCGCACGTGGTGCAATCTGTTGTCGATGTTTCTACTCTCGCAGGAATTCTCTAAAGGAACCGTGGATCCCACATTGTTTATCCGAAGACAAGGCAAAGATATTCTCCTGGTACAAATCTATGTTGATGATATTATCTTTGCGTCTACGACACCTAAACTATGTGACCAATTTTCTAAACTAATGTGCTCTAAGTTTAAGATGTCGATGATGGGAAAATTTTAATTCTTTCTTGGATTACAAATTTTTCAGAATCCCAGAGGCATCTTTATAAACCAGTCAAAATATGCTCTTGAATCTTTAAAGAAGTATGGTATGGAATCTAGTGACCTCGTGGATACTCCCATGGTGGAGAAATCCAAACTAGATGAAGATCCACAAGGGAAAGTCGTTGACCCTACATACTATCGTGGAATGGTCGATACCTATGTATCTTACAGCCAGTAGACCAGACCTAACATTTGTTGTATGCATGTGTGCCTGGTATCAGGCAAAGCCTACCGAAAAGCACCTTTATGCTATTAAAAGAATCTTTAAATACCTAAGAGGAACTGTTAATAGGGGACTTTGGTATCCAAAGGATTCTTTTATTGCTCTAACAGCTTATACAAACGCTAATCACACGGGTTGCCAAGATACTAGACGAAGTACTTCTGGCAGTATGTAGTTTTTAGGAGATAGACTTGTGAGTTGGTCATCAAAAAGGCAGAAAAGCGTTGTAATATCCAGTACGGAAGCTGAATACATCGCCCTATCCGGCTGTTGTGCTCAAGTCTTATGTATGCGATCACAACTTACCAATTACGGCCTTGGATTCAACAAAATTCCAATGTACCGTGATAATAAAAGCGTCATCGCATTATGCTGCAACAATGTTCAACACTCCCGATCAAAGCATATTGATATAAGATTCCATTTCATCAAAGAGCAAGTTGAGAACGGAGTAGTAGAGCTTTACTTTGTCAACACGGAGTATTAGCTAGTGGACATCTTTACAAAAGCCCTGTGCAGAGAAAGAATTAAATTTCTGATCAACAAGCTGGGAATGCGAAGTTTTACGCCTAAGACCCTGAAACAGTTGGCAGATGAAGCTAAAGAATAGTGGTGGTACCTATTCTGATATCCTATGTATAATATGTATATATTCAAAATCCAGAAAAACCAAAAAGATTTTCATTTTCTAAAAACTTTTATAAAAACAAAATACAAAATTAAAAAATAAGAAAATATAAAAAGAGGTTTTACTGGCATATCTTTTGCAAACGATAATATTTATATCCCTAGAAATGTCTTTCAATAAAGACATGTGGTCATAAATAAAGTTCGTGCAAAAGTTCAAATGTTTTTCAAAACATGCCAAATGGCTTACAGTTATTTCTGACTGTAACCCGGTCATCATCTTAAAGGCAAGTATTTCAAAAAGAAAACTTGACCTCTTAACGGAAATTTATTCTCGGGCATGGTCTACTTTATGACCATGCAAAGGCTTGTGTTTACTTTGCAACACAACCCGTGCTTCCTATATACAAATTAATGTATGTGTCAGTGCATTTCTTTGTCAAAATAAGAGAAATCTTATTCTTATTGGTAAAAAAGTTGTCTTCACAATGAATCAGTGTTTTCAGTAATCACAAAAAAAAATTCAAAGACAATTCGACCACTCAAACAATGACAACAACTCTTTAAATAGAAAACAGGTCATCATTTGAGGGGGAGAATGTGTCATCTAATAATTTTTTAGAACGGTCTTTCAAAATAAGTCACAGAATAAACGGATAAAGTTCTTGATAATGACATATCACAATTTCAATGGGAGTTAATTTATATTAACTATAAGAGCTTTATATGTCATTTTTTTAAAACTTTATGGACTTATTTACAAGTTGAAACTTTGTGAATTCAAGCTTTAAACTACATTCGATCAATATTGCCAACACCTCATAGTTTGTAAAAGACTTAGGAATGCTTAGAAATACTTTCATAGTTTTAAAAGCCTTGAAGTTGATTCTCATGGGATAGTTCTAAGCTTAGTTATACCTCAAACATGATCTCAAGTATGTGTGCGTACAAGGTTTTGCTGATTCCGAGGTGTCAAAACTAGTAAGGGGGAAGGAGTAGATGTATACTTGATAGAGGCCATGACCTTCTTTTGAAGTCGCCTTCTTTAAATTTTAGGCCTTTCTTTGTTTCTTTCGGGTGCACTATTTCAATCACATGGTGGAAGAGACATCTCGTCATTAGTCAGTATGCATCATTTGAGTCCCCAGGAAGAAGTGTTGGGAGAATAATTATTTAAAACGCGAGAAGAGTTCTGTCTGATTCAATTAATGGTTTACCCGACCGGTCAATCTCTAAGCTTATTCTTAAAATAAGTAGAAATATTTGATAAAAGAGGTACACATATGGATTTAATTGTCTACATCCGGGACTTAGTTGACTTTGGTGTTACAATTTATTTCATAACTATCCTGAAGAGAGAAATACGCTCATCCAGGACTTAATTGACTTTGGTGTTGCGGTATCAAATTCTTGAAAGGGTTAATTGTGTGCTTCAGATATCTGGGCTTTATACATTAAGACTGCTTGATGCGGCTTACAAAAAAGTTTTGAATCTACTCAAGGAAGGATTGCTGATTTAGGGGGAAGCTAAAAAAACTTCTTAAGAGAGACTACGGGGAAGACCTACGGCTTCTACAAAGAACCATATGATTCTATCATATGATGTTTTCATCATTCAGGTCAAGCCTCGTGCATAATAATCTTGTGAATATATAAATATGTAGCGTTGACTTAAAAGTTAGGCTTATATAGTGTTTGAGTATGAATTTTTAAGAATTTCTTAGTAAATTCAAAATTTTCAAATTAACATACTCAAACACCATATAATTCCCTCATAATTTGAGGAAGAGCATTAAAATGTTCCTGTTAGATATTGTGTAACATTTTGTCCCTGAACATTTAATCAATTGATAACCAAAATATCAAGGGATTAACATTTTAGATAAGGGGAGAAAATGTGATTAAACTATGATTAAAATGAACCTAACTTGTACTGAAATGTAATCATATAAAATGGACTCAATGCACTCTACGCTTAGCATGTACTATGATTACGATGCACATGTTAAGGGGGAGCTTTTAGTGATGATGAAAAACTCTCAAAGTGTAAATCTTTTGATATTTATATCAAACACTTTGATTGAACTTTTCAATAAGGATTGTGATGGAATACCCAAAAGACCGACCATGTACTTAAATTTATGGAGTTATAAGGTGGTTAGGCATAGGTATTCAAATCCCATGATCCAGCCAGAACCAAAGGGATCTACCCAGGGATATCCACTAGATAGTGTGGAAGTCCTTAGGTATGATACAAAAGGAGAAAAAGTGAGAATCAGGAATAATGCCGACTGAGATGGAGCTAGCACTGGAATAAACCCAACAAGGTGTTAGTTATGAAGTCTCAGTAAGCATTGAAGGGTTTGAAGAATGAAAAAGAAATGTAAGGATAAAGGGTAAAAATAAAGAAGCCCTTCATACACTTAGGCAGAAACCGGGTTAATACATAAACTGTGAGAAACGCTAAGTTGTTGTCTGACATGGAAGACAGTCATGGACCCAGTGACGCTATGCACAACCCTCCCTAGCCACTCAAGGTCTCTCAACAGACTCTTGTTTCATTTCTCACGGAGATTACACGCATTTCTATCGACTTTCTCACTCCAAGTTAGTTGATATTGAAAAGGGAGCAGTCTGCTCCAGCCTCCGATCACTAAAACTAAAGTGCACTATTGAGTCTAGAGCCAAAAGAGATCATCCATAAATCTTATTAGGATACTTATCAAAATTATGCTTGCTAAGTCACACAATGTGAATTACAAGATATATATTAAAGAGTCCTACGCATTATCCTTATGATTTTGCCAGAACATCCGAGTGATGCTTAAGTATTCACAGTGAAGATGGAAATCCTGCTTGAGCCAACATCAAACAAGCTCATAGTAGGTGACTTTTACGATTCTTATGAATCAAACTTGTGACAACTGGAAAGAAACAATGGTGCGATTATTTATGAATCAAACTTGTTCCAAGTTATGAATCGACGATTAATGAATTTTGAATTGCTTAAAACTCTTGATGTGTCACAAAACCACTTTAGCAAGTGATACGTCGATTGATTTTCAAATCAATTTTTCTATTTAATCGGTGAGACAGCAACTCACTAGTTCACTCTTATCGTGATGTATGCTTTGAGACGTTCCGATAATGAGAACATGCTGAGTACGATGAATCTAATACATATGTGTTAGAAATATTCAATACTACAGCTGGAAATCCTATCAAGAAGATTCTTATTAAATTAAATCTATCTGATCACAGGTCAATCCTCACAGATTCGAAGGTTACTCTAACCAAACACGGGCGAATGACAAAGCCATATTCGTCCCCCTGCTTTATTGCTAACTATTTTATTTCAGGTATATATAAAGATGGTCATGGAGGTACCTGGTTCCAGCTGGGTCACAAATCCATAGCCGCATGCTCATACTCGACCGACATTTATAAAGATACCATGAAAGCTCAAGTACATGTTTCAAGACTTCCACTACTCTGATACCGTACGTCTTTCTTGAAGTGACAAAGTATTAAAGTCAAAGAATTTCAAAGAAGTTTCCGTCACTCTGATACTGAACGTCTTTCTCGAAGTGATGAAGTATTAAAGTCAAATAATTTCAAAGAAGTTTCTGTCTGATACCGAA
>BQNB010135670.1:0-18123 GCA_026074375.1 Tanacetum coccineum | reverse complement strand
GCTTTAAGACAACTGGTCTTCTGCAGCCATGGCAAACGTTATGCAAGATATTTTTAAAATGCTTGACAACATGTGTCACTGGATGGGATCAACCGCCGTTTCAGATAATGCAAATGATGTATTGCTTTTTTAATAATATTCATATAGATTATGCAGAGCTATTATGGGAAGGACTTTACTATTCTCTTCATCATCCAACATCTTCGATTCCTTATCTAAGATTTACAAAGATCATCATTACTCATTACATGACTAGTTTCTCTGAAATTTCAAGACATGCTCGAGACATGTATCACAACCTAAAAGATGATGATATAATGAAAAATATCTTTAATTCAGGGAGATACAAAGATAAAGTTGGAATGAAAATTCCAGATTAGATGATTTCAGAAGAAATGAAGCACACAGAGCATTATCGGATGTATGCAGAGGTGTTTGGGTTAGATGTTCCTCTGACTCGGTCACAGCCGACTGAGTGTACCCAAGGAACGCATAGGACACCTAGCGCCCCTAGGTCACCTAACCCTAAAATGGAGATAGCAGAGTCAAGTGCTTCAAAACGATCAATTGTGATTCGTTTTCGTCTTCTTGAAAGGAGATCCACACGTCTTACTTCACCAGCTCTAGTGCCAACTGTTGATAAAGCAGATGAAATGATTTTAGAAGACACATTACAAGTAAGTCTTGCTGAGTACAAAAGCCGAGAAGAGCAAGAAGATAGAGAAATTGTGGAACTGGTCAAAGAGCACTTGGCGTCCATTGAAAAGATGGTGGAAGGATTAGAGAATGTTATTGATGATAGTTTACTCCCAAGGAATGATGAACCAAAGATTCCTGGCACTAGGTTAGAGCCCAAGAGTGATAAGGAAAGTCCGGAGGTGGAGATTACTAATGATAAGGAGGTGGAGATCACTAATGACGAAGAGGTGGAATTTACTAATGTTGTCATACCTGTCAATGTTAATGAAGAGGAGGAAGAAATAACTGACAAAGTGTATGAATTAAAGCGAAGGGAGAAAGGGAAGATTGTAGAGGAGTCTAAGAGTACACCATTATCCACACCAATTAGATCTCCTAGGATTCATACTGATCTCGTATCTTCGGATACTCTCATCAGTCAAATTCGATCTCCTAGACTCATAGACTTATGCTCGTGCTATCTTTAGGATATTGAGAAACTCCAGGAGTATTGCTGGCTTAACTTCATACTCAAACAAGACATCCAAGCTGTCTCAATAGACGTCGATCTACACTACTCAAATTGTACTAGAGCAACCGACTTCTATATTGTTCAAGCCAAACGGCTCGGTTCAAATGCATCCAAGGAATTCTTATCTCAAGTAGTTACAAGGGAGTGGTAATACGTATATTTGTTTGTAACATCTCATAAGTAAATAGATGATTCTGTCCAAGGCATTAGTCATATACTATACTCTTGCTGATCATCTCTAAGAAGTAATGGACGAATCATTACCCACTATGGTTGCATATCGCACATTATGGAGCAAGGTGCGATATATAGCTAAATGTCCTCGAGCACGTAGGGTCAGACGATCTAAAGTTCCGCATTGTGTTATGGTTTGCGGAAGGGCTTGAGCATTCTGTGAGAGACAAAAGACCTTATGAAAGAGATGGATCAACGGATTCTGATTGTCTAAAGCGGAGGTTGGAGGATTATTTCAATGAGCGCCGAGAATGGGACTATACAAGCTGAAATTTCCTCATCAAATTCCAAAAAAGCTATGATAATCTGACCCCTTCTATAGTTGATGCGTCTAGTACAAAAGTTATAGTCGGTACACATCCTTGAATGTTCACCCAAACTCAAACTCACTTCATATACCTCGCTGTTTCAGAACAACAATATCAACTATATCTCACTATGAAAGACATCCTCAATGGCAACAACAAGATCCATTAGCAATTAATGCTATGCACTTAGATAAATGTGTTGAGATATCTTTTAACTGCTGTACCACCAAACTACATTGTAGACCTTCTGTCGTTCGTCCAAAGAGGATCAGGACGATCCTAATGATGATGTCATCCTGAGGGGATGAGGAATAGTGCGCTCAAAGGGCAGAAGACATCTTTGAGTGTTTTACGAGCTCTATGCTGTGTAGAATGCGTCATCAGTCTGGACAAGTCAATGAAGAGGAAACGAGGTCCTTTCAACTTTAAGGATAATCAAGAGCCAAAGCAGATGATTATGATTTTTGGACTGACTTCACTTAATGCTTCAGATGATGAATGACCTAGTTGCATAGCACAGAGTCACAAGATCATTATGGAAGAAGTATCACTGTACTTTGTTCATGAACGAAAAGTTAAAGAAAATGGTTTGATGATGATGTTGGATCACATCATGATGTACTTTAGGAGTTTATGAGCCAGTCATTCAATACATCTTACTTGAATCAGATGAAATTTCTTGAAATAGTGACATTGTTTCGGGTAAAGTAGAAAGGAAATTTGTCTCTCCACATTCACAAAAAGACTCACACCTCTCGTTCAAAGGATGTCAAAGAGTATCCTGAGCTCCTGCACTATCCTCCTATTATAGAGAACTCAGACCTGTCTTGTATTTTGAAGAAAGCAGAAACTTCAGGACCTGGAAGATTCGTATTGTCATTTTCTACACTAGTTGTCAAGCATTCATCTTTAAATGGGATGATTGATATCTCGAAATATGAACTTCCAGCATGGGGTGGATAAGTGTGTAAGAAATTTTTTTTTCCTTATGATCGATAGGTGTTGAACATTGAAGAAGCCTCATGCAAAGATCTTTCCTACATATGGAAACAATAAAGAGCCTTTAGAAAAACCAAAGGAAGAGGTTTATTCGAACTCAAAGTCATTGAAGGTTATCAGAACTATACTAGAAAAATTGGGCTTCCATGACACTAGTATATTCATAGCACGTTAGTTGTAAGAAGAGGCTATATGAGTGCATCTGTGTCGATACAAGCCTCGATTACAAGACATCTCACATACAGGTACAAATGATATTGAGACTTTGTTATTTGCTGATATGAATGGCACAAGGTTCCCTGACTATGCAGATAATAGTGTGGTTGCTGATGGTCTTTGTCAGTATGTCTTCAGAAGTTTAGTGTATATTGGGAAAGGTACATGATTTTCAGGCTGGGAATCTGAAAGTGAGCTACCAAAATTTATCTCACTACACCAACAATTTCTTTCTCCCAGGAGTTTGATAAGAACAAAACTTGTTCTCCAAACATCTATGAGACCGTGCAGGAATCATATTACAATAGAATAGCAGAAAGAGGAAAAGGGTGATGATGACATTCAGGAGATTCATAAGTTTTGTGTGTGCTACGACTGAAAGAGTTATTAACAAAGGATATTAAATTGAGTTAAATAAGTTGATGTTAAGTATTGGACTATGAACAAGCGAACTCACCGCTGATGGAGGTTTGAGTATCTGAAATTCGTTTAAGAGTGTGTTGATGTATGATTGAGAAAGTAATCTTGATAGCAAATGAGAAGTGGAAGATGTATGTGAATGGAAGACATTGGAAATATGAACGAGGATTTAAGACGCCCCAGTATTAAATTCGACCTTAAGGGAGATTTGTTGGTTCATTAAAAGTCGCTCGATTATGTGTGTTTAATTATATTTAGTTAATAGTCTGTATTTTGTTGAATAAAGTAGCTTGTAATGAAGGTTATATTATGCTTAAAAGAAAGAAATTGACATAATTACCAATGATTAGGGACTAGAAGTAAAAAATAAAAGGAAGGGAAAAAAGACTACCTCTTTCTTCTCTCTATAAATACCCTCTATTTCACTCATTAGAGCGGTGATGCTTTTGTAATAAAACTATTTTCCCTTCTCCTCCATTTATAACATTATTACATTTGAATACTTTATTTCTCTCCAACTATTATTCTCTTATGTTCCATGATTGATATATGTATGATTCAAGATAAACAAGACACTTTCTCACAGCATATATACCACACGCTTACTTTCACAAAATTTTCCCCTCGATCTGAGATCAACTATAGGAATATATACATCATTATCACCATTCGCAACTTTTGGAATCGTGTTTCAAAGAGTGTAGAAACATCCTCAAAAGAGACATGTGTACCAGGTTAGCGCATGTGAAAGTACAGTTAACCTACATCTCATTTATGTATCAAGTCAATTTATTTTTTATTATTTCTTTATATCCACATCACTAAAATTTTATCCAAGTCACCCCACCTTCTATTACTGCTTCTCTTCACCATTATCTTTATCTCTTCAATGTATATATTTAAATCCATGGACACTTTTCCGGCGAGCTCATTTCTCCGAGGAATAAAAATAAAACCACAATTTAGTATTATCTTATTTTATAGAGAGTGATCACTCACTTATCAAAACAAATTTCCACTCTGAACGAAAAGGATGGATGACTTTACATCTCGTATTGAAGAGCTAACTTCAAATTTTTCACAAGAGTATCGAGTCATAAAATATGGCTATCTAGACTGAATCATGCAACAGGTCTGCAACTTCACTGTTCATGACTAGATTGGGAAATGGTTCATTGACCGGTCAAATGCTTTGTAATTCTGGATCTTCTAACCAGTTAGCACGAGATCCACCTCATGGAAGAGGTGAATTATTCATCTTATCACTTATTATATACTCAGATATGTCAATTTCGACCAACTACAACTTGTGTTGTGTTGTTATCTAAAACGGATGAAGCAAAAAAACAAATTACTTGAAAAAAGAGAATGAGTAGAACACTGTGTAGATCTGTTACTTGAAAAAGGGGAATGAAGCAAAAAAAAACAAATTACTTGAACCCGTCTAGATCTGTTACTAATTAATAAGGATAAAAAGACATTGTTCCTTTTTTTATTTACAAACCCTAAAATGAAAGAGACAACCCAATCAATGTATAAAAAGGGGTAATTTTTTTGTGGGTAAACCGACCCATCGGGTAAAAACTGGTATCAAAATGTGAGGTGGAAAAAGTCAACGAAAATCAATTCCACGTGGATAGAATTAATGACATGGAAAATATGAAACTTATCTTTCCTATATTTACCGGTACTAACAAGTTTAGATGGTGATAATGAGAATATATATTTCATTTTGTCTAGGTCTAGAAATTTGTGAAAGTACGTTGGTAATTTATGGCTTTAACCCTTACACATTAGTATATCGTCTCGTTCGTTTAAAAAGGTCAAACCCTCTGGTAGTCAACATCATAACCTAAAATATAGACTAAGGGCGTGTTTGTTATGGCCCTATGGAATGGGTTTTCTGTTGATTTAAGAGTAATTAATTGTTTGGTTTACTCTTTTGAAAAGAGGAATAGAATCTTGAATCAAAAAGTCATAGTAAGTCATTTAGGTAGGTATCGACTGAGTTTATGTATTTTGATGGGTCCTTTCATTTTATTCTCTAATGTTAGTGGACCACTTTTTATTTACATCATAGCTTTTTACTATTTTACTATTTAAATAACATATTTTATTTATATTTTTATTATAAAATATATCAAATTAAATATAATTTCAGTCTCCTAAACCTACTCTAAAACCAAATCCTATACCCAATCCAAATCCTAATCCAAACCCACTTATAAACCAAACGGGCCCTAAATGGTTTAATGTGAGCGAATAGGGTTAAGATTGAAATACGCATCCGTATGAATTAATTAACCATTGTTCGAGTTTTAGCTCACAATTTAAATCCTAACTATTAACCACGGATTCTAGGCAAACATATCCCTTTAATATATGTTTATTTTATGATCTTTTCAGCTTTCTTTTAGATAACTTTAGTTTGCGTTAGTTAAAAAATGAAACCAATATTAATAACTAAGCATCAAGTTAAACTTGACCGACCCAATTTCAAATTCACCACTACTTCGAAAAGATATTCGGGTGATCTATCTTTGCCAAGTTATTTTTGTATTTAGGTTTGTATAATATTTCCATTTTATAAATAAATTTTGACGAACATCAAACACCTTTAGGTGGACCAATAAACCATGAAAACTAGCACAGAATATTGACTCACGGTAAACAAACAAGTAACCTCAAACGTTACATCGTCTCAACAAACAATGTTTAAGGAAGAATAGAGTTGAGAGGGATGCATGCTAGTTCGTTACATTATTTTCTTCTTGAATTGTAAGTTTTATTAGTCGATTGATGAAGAGGTGTTCGATGGTATGTACCGTGTGCATATACTCAAAAACATGTGTTTTCTTTTCTTGTTTGTCTCGTGTTCTTTAATTGGTTCGGTTGAAGGTTATTACTTGTGCTCGACAAACAACCTTTGTTATCTAGTTTTTCCGTGTATCATAGTTCGGACTGTTATTGTAATTCTCCAACAGCGTTAGTTGCAGTTTTGTTAATGGGCTAATCATCGAACAGTTTACGAATACTGCAAAAACATTTGGTAACTGTTAATAAGGAAATTTAGAAAGTTATTGTTGCGTCATGTATGCATATTTTGTTTAAGACAATTTGTCTTTAAGAATAACGTGTGACAAACTATCGAATAGTTGGCAGAAGTCAAAATATATGAATCAATAAGAAGTCACAGAACATTGAGATTTTACACAAATTTTATAAAGTAAAGTGGTTTAATTAGCTACAAGGATAAAATACACACAACAATTGTAAAACTTCACATTTTATGCGTGTGCAAAATGGTATTTCAAATTCAAATATCCTTCAAAATCCAAAGCTTGAATACTCAGCCATATTTCAACAATAGTTTTAGGCAACAAATTTGTATCACTCTTGTTCGATCTCTACTAACTATACATTTCTCGAATTTCATTTACAGTGCTCGATCAATCAAAGTATCAAAACCCAAAATCGATTTTTCACTATAACCTCCATTGATGAACGAAAATACCAATATCCCTCAACGAACTAAACAACTCCAAACAATCTTTATACCTCTTTTGATACTTCATACTTCTTTTCCATCGATTATAATGACATTCAACAAACATTTCATCAACTAAGCAAACCGCACGCGTCTCGACCATCTTCTTAATCAAATCAAATTCCGTCCCTTCGACATCCATTTTCACTACAACGAAATCCTTTTCAGTAAAACTACTTTTCACCCAAGCCGCAAAATCAAACCCTTGAATCTTATTCATAGCATTTACAAAAGTAGTCGATGTTTGAGCCGATTGTACACGACCCATTCCTTTACCTTTTTCCTCATTTTTAGTACTTGGGTCGCGGTTGATTTCAAAAAACAATGACTCGTTTCGTACCCAAGCTTCGTATGGCAAAAGGGTTACTTTCTTCCTGGACTTATACTCTTCATGAAACTTTTGATTCCCTTCGATAGCGAAAATTTCAAACTTCTTGTTTTGTTTCGGGTACGTTTTGTTAAACCAACTTCCAATACTCGAACCATAACTTTTAGCCCCAACGTCAATATAAACATATCGAGTCTTGAAACTAATATCCACAATGGAAGTCAGATACTTAATCTTTCTCGGGTTCCTTTTAACCGGTTCTTTTAGTACTAAACTCTCCATTTTCCGAATCAACCCCATTTTAAAAGCCGGAACCGAGCAATTTCCAACAACATCCCTTCGTCTTCGATATCCCATTGTTTTCTTCATCACAATTTCCCTAATCTCCGGAATCGACCAAAAAATAACCTCGATTTCGCGTGTTCTTACCAATCTAAACGACTCAAACAAATCCAATAACGAATTCAAACTATAGAAATCCTTAGCTTCAGTATGTATAACCAAGAAACCATCCGGTTTCACAGTTCTCCCCAATTCTTTTGCGAATACAGCTTGTTTTTCGGAACAATCAAACCCCGTATGAGTCGAATACACAACATCAAACGTATCATTCCCAAACAGTAAATCGACGTTTCTTTTAATCGATTTCGAGTTATGAAGACCCGCATTACGTAATGCGACTGAATATGTATGAAACTTTGCTCCAACTGCTAAAATCTTGGAATCCCATGTCAAGAAACCATCGTACTTTAAATTGTTGAATATATTTTTGTAGTAATTAGTGAAATGTTGGTCGATATCGGCTTCAAATGAGTTGTAAACTTGGTGCCTTTCGGATGTGGTTTCGGTATCTGGGTCATCTGGGGGAGTATTTTCCATGATTTGGTAAATTGTATTTGTGAGTACTAAAAAGATTACGACGTAAACGAGCTGAATGGAGATCGGGTTTCGGCAAAAGGCGGTGAATTCGGAAAGTGCGGAAAGTGGCGGGATGAAGGCATATGGGAATCTTGGTGATGATGACATGGTGAGATTTGTGATTTGGATGTAAAAATTGTAAATGAAAAATAAATGTGTTTGGGTTATTTTTTATAAAAAAAAATTTCTTGGTTTATTTGTAGAGTTTGGATTGGTGAGTTAGTTAAAGTTTTCCCGCCAATTTGTGGTGGTTTTTACCAAACGGTTAGAATTTAGTTGTAACTGGAAAATGGGTCAATAATGGGTCTAAACTTTGTGTTGTCTAAATAATGGGTCGGGTTAAGGTACTAATGGGTTTTAGCTAAAATGACTAAGATATGATGTTTATGAATAAGTATTTATGAGTTGAATAAACATTATCAAAGATAGTGTTTGGATCTACTTATTATATATGAATGGGTAAAAGTCGAAAAATACCCACGAACTTTCAAAAATGTCCCGACATAACCAATGAACTAATTTTCGTCCTTACTAGACCAACGTACTTTCAAATATTGTTCCGATATCACCAATATTACAAATTTTTACTGACACGTGGCAGTTATCTTCCACCTGGCACCCGTTTTTTTAATATCTTCCACCTGGCAGTTATCTCCCACCACCACCTCTTTTAACACTTCTTCATCTCTTCAATCTTTTATAAATGAATAAAAAACCATTCATATCAAATTTTAACATCATTTCCTCATTTCCCTTAAACTTGTATCATAAGTTTATATCATCTTTTTTTTAAAAGCATGGGTAACAAGATGACTGTTTGTTTTACAAACCATCATCATCAAAGAGATATAGTACATAATGCTATTATATCTGACCCTTTAGATGATATGGGTCATTCTTTCTGCTATGTTAGACCCGACCCGAATAAGGTTGAAGAAACGACGACTTTAGATCAATATGAGGTGCTTCTGTATCTGCTAGTACATCAACACCATTATCAACTGATGTTTATTTATATAATAATAGTAGTAGTCACCAAACAAACAAAAGAAGTTTCAAATCTCATCATCATCAGATCTATTCATAACCACAGCAGCAACCAAGGCAACAACAACAAAGCCAGATCCAACGGTCACAACATTGAACGCATGAATCGAACCTATGAATCGAACCCATGAATCGAACCTATGAATCAAACCCACATTTAATTTGTTTTCTTTTAGAAAAAATGTTTTTGCGATCGTTACTTCGGATAGAAGAATTGTATTGATATCTCTTATTTCACCTATAAGCATCCCAAAAAGTGACGACTGGTTTATTGGTTTTACGGGTTGTTGGTGGTTTTTAGATGGGGGAATTGTGGATTTGAAGATGAATGAGGATGAACAAGTCTAATCATGTGTGGATCTGGGTTTTTATTCTTGTGTGGATCTGTGTGATAACAACCCTATCAAATAAAGGCCATTTTTGCTGTTGGGTAATTAAATGTCATGGTGGAGTTTATTATCAGATTTGGCATTAAAAAATAAAATAATAAATGACGTGGAAATGTTAGCCGGTCATATTGGTCACATTGTCACAAAACAAACAAGTACGTTGGTCTAGTAAGGACGAAAATTAGTTCGTTGGTCATGTCGGGACATTTTTGAAAGTTCGTAGGTATTTTTCGACTTTTACCCTATATGAATCACATGATCACTTCAAACTCTATTTATATGCTAGTAAACTTTAGTTGACTTTTAAATGTAACTGGTAAAAAGATGTATCAATTTTTCATTTCAAATTAAAAGAACAGAGGAGGGAAGTAGGCTAATAAGACTATTATGGGGATGTTTGTTTCGGCTTATATAGTGGGCTTATGAGCTTATTTGATTTCGGCTTATATTTCATAAGCCCTAGTTTTCTGGCTTATTTTGAGACTTATTGGCTTATATAAGTTTATCATATGTAATAAACTTATATAAGCCCACAAGTCTCAAAATAACCCGAAAAATTGGGGCTTATAAAATATAAGCCGAATCATATAAGCTCATAATCCCACATATAAGCTTAAACAAACACCCCGTATGAGTATGTAATATTCAAAAATGGGCCAAATTACTTATTTTTTATCGATATTTTAGCCCTAAACATAACTGTAATAAACGAGGTTTTCAATGCCCGCACGTTGTGGTGGGGTTGTTTTCGACTTTGTTTTGTGTTTGTCGTTTGTTGGAACTATGTGGTGTTGTTATTTGTTTAAAACGTGGTTACCTCATTTTGTGAGGATTATCAATTGATTAGGTGATAGGAAATTTGTTCAATGGTTCGATAATAAAACACATACATTTGTCGAACTTGTAAGGCAAAGTAGTGAGTTGCATTTAGTCATAAGAGATGAAAGTGACAGGTGCATTTTAATTTTGATATGAAGGATCCGTAAAGCTATTTTTTGATAGCCGCCAACTTTCATATCGACAAAAAGCCAAGGTTAGTGATACAAATGGCCTACATAAAGGAAGACGGGAAATTAAAGAGGAGATGGCGAGGCATAATTTGCGTCAAATTTAATACTCTTTTGTTTCTTGTATTTCATTGAGCATGTGCATTTTATCATTAATATTGGTTTTTTTATCAATCTAAACGGTAATCGCTAACAAAAATGTACTTACGAATAAACCATATCAAAAGAGAAATCCATATACCGCTTTCGTCGTCATTGCCACGTCTTTTGACGATTTCGCGTATCCTGCTAACTTCTTGTACAGGATTCCTGTAGGACCCGTTGTCCTTATTAACTAAGAGTGTTTAACGAGATTCTCGTCACAAGCTCTAAGTTAATAAGAAAAACAGATCCTACATGAAACTTGAATGGGAAGTCGCATTAAGTGCATTTTTACTATGCATCATATAAAAAAGAAATGTAGTTTCTCGTATGTTGCTAACTTCTTGTCCAAAGTTCCTGTATGACCAGTTGTCCCTATTAACTAACAGCGTTAAGCGGGGTTCTCGTCGCAGAATATAAGTTAATAGGAACAACTAATCCTCCAGGATACTTGCATGGGAAGTCGCAAAAAAAGATGTTGGCATTTTTGTTTCGTGTGCTTTTCCTAACTCCCTGCCCAAAGTTCCCGTAAGACCAGGTGTCCCTATTAAGTAAAAGCGTTAAATGGTGATCTCGTCGAAGGCTATCACTTAATAGGAACATCTGATCTCACGGGAAAGCTGGACGGAAAATTGCAAAAATGAGGAAACTACTGAAAAAAGTTTATTTCACATGCCTTTCCTAACTTCTTGGTCAAAGGTCCCGTAGCACCAAATGTCCCTATTAAGTAAGAGCGATGAACTGGACTCTCATCGAAGGCAGTCATAGGAACAATTGAATGCCACGGGAAAGCTTTACAAGAAGTCGGAAATGGAGAAAAATGCTAAAAAAGCTTAGGATTAACATAAATAGAAATTAGAACACCAAAATAAGAATACATAGCCAACACTTCTAAAAACTCCATTTGGGCGGCAAGAGGAATACGTGTCTAGTAATAAGCATTGAGGCTCAGATTAATGTCTACAACAGCGTATTCGGGGAATCAAAACGACTGCAGTCACACACTTGGCGTGTCTGCCTTGCCAGTGCAGGTGCTTTAGGAAACAATGCATAGAGAATAAAAACTATCATAATTGCCTAAAACAACATACCACATACACACGTACATTTATCAAAACGGAGGGCCACAACAACTACCAACACTGAATGCAGCCACACACGCGCACATACTGTAATCTATAAGTTACCATTTCAGTCTCAAAATGCGTTACCCAAATGAGATGCCAGTCGTGGCTGCACACATAAGCCGGATGAGATAGCTGGTAGCCGTAAGATGGATGGCGCACGACAAAGAGCATCGTGTCACGGCCAACTAATGTAAGGAAACCATGCACAATAAACACATAGCTACTACTTATCCCTATAGAAAGAAAGAGGGTTCAGATCTTATATACAAACAATTTTGTAATCTCCTGCCTCTTTTTAACATATACCAAAGATCACGTGCTTTATGGTGAATTATAGAGAAGCTGACCAAGATCCTTTACGCGGGAATGACCAATGCATGAAATAACAAATTACAAAATTGCACGTTTAAGTCTTTAGGATAAGAACACAACTGTGCACAATGGTGTCGGTGTGAAAAGTATGGGAGAAATAGCATAGAAGCTCTCTACCGTAACTAGGTGGATGTGAAAGAAACCCCACCTGCAGCCCTCGTAGACAATTGGTTCCCTATTTTTCCCGCCATTCGCATACTGATATCATTGGGTGCAACTGATGATAATCGAACATCGTAAACACGAAAAAATGTACAATTCCTTTTGTGGGCAGGCTTAGATTTCGCAGAGTTTACAAATGTCGGTAAATGAAGAAATAATAATCCAGGAAATCATCATATCCCGGGATATGGTATATATAAAAAAAGCTTTTTTGCATACCTAAACTAAAAGGTCTAGCCTAGCTCCAGAAAGCATTCAACAACCACAGTCACGACCATAACCTCAACAACAAAGGTATTAGCAAAGCAGTCGGCATAAAAAGACGGTGCGAGTTACACAAATGCTAACCTGACAGAGTTCCTTGTTTCAGATACCATCACGTGCACCGTATCCCATAATGCAATGAAGATTCACCCGATATGTATGCAAAGGAGGTTCAAATTAATTCATACAGTAGTGCTACCAGCTGGCCGACATGGCTGTAGTCGCACATTTACCGTGACTGCCGAGCCAAGGTACGGACGCAAGTAAACTATGCACAAAAGATGGAAAATTGTCATCATCACCTGTAGAAGGAAAAGAACAGTCCGCTTTCACAGAAAAAAAAGGTAGATAATTGTCACTCGAGAGTGGCATTATGTGGCTCCGATCTGCAGACAAAAAAATGGGATGGAACATCGTTCATGGCTGCAGTCACACCCTGAGAATGGCTGACATGCCAAGAGACGGAAATCGGCAAACGACACTTTGTAAAAATGAAATGCATAAAATGATCGTCATCGCCTTAGTTACTTTCCTATACGTACATGATATGAAGCAGCGGGTCACATACAAGAAGTCTTAATAAGCAATGACCAATGGCAAGAACCTAACGTCAATTGACATACCTGAGTTGATAGGTGATTGGCACAAAGCAAGAAGATTTCTAGATGATCCAGTTACCCAAATGAGTTGGAAAATGAATATATCAAATGAAAAAAAGAAGTAATTAGACAAATAGGCCAGACCAATCTGGGCCAGAAAAAGAGCCCAAGTAAAAGGTGTGTAACTGGGAGAATCAAAACGGTGGCACTTTGATCACCTAATGAAGTCTCTTTGTGGTGACTATGGCACATAAAGAAGCATCTACAAACACATAAGGGATTCAAAACACCCTTCAGGGCTGCAACCACAAAATATTCATGGTTACCCCACCAAGATACGGACGTTAGTAAATCGCGTCAGTGCAAAAGTGTAAAGGTGAGGCTCATACGTGCAGAAACAAGAGTGGTACCCGACACCGTTTATGGCTGCAACCATAACCGCGCAGTAGATGCCCTGCCAAGAAACGAGAATCGGTAAACAACACTTTGTAAAAATTGAATGCACTAAAAAATCATCATCGCCTTTGTTACTCTCTTGTAGATGTATGCTAGAAAATAACGACATTCTGTCATAAATAAGAAGCAACACACACACATACACTCACCTGAATCTTCCGGAGTGTACTATGTACTCACTGCAACTCATCACCAAAAGTCACGATTGACATTTCTCATATAAGCATGCTGGCTTTTCTAGCTCTGACCGAACTTAACATTTGATCAGTATACGTCCCAAAAAAAATATGAATGGCACACAAACCGCATATGTACCACGTATCTTTTTTCAGAACCGTATACTAACCATCACAGTAGTTCTAGGCTGATATAAATCAACGTATAGTTTTCCGTTAAAGTATGGTAAACCGAGGCTCAGATTTACAGACACAAATGTGGTACCGAACACTGTTCATGGCTGCAACCACAATCCAGGAGTGGCTACCCTGACAAGAGACGAGTATTGACAAACGGCACTTTGTAAAATTATTAAGCAAGAACAGATCTTGATTCATGTGTAAGTGTGTGTGTTTAGATAGAGATTTATAAACTAGTCTTTTATTACTTGATATTGATACAAGTAATGTGACATACATGTAATGAAAAATAATTAACCTCCTAATGAAGTGTCATTTTATACACTATTTTGGGGCCATTTAACCCCAAAATCATGCAAATATGCCTAAATATTGTACTTAATCGTTTCTTTTTTATGTTTTAGCATTTGGGAAGCATTTGGAGGAAAATCACATGACTTGGGCTTGATTTGGGAAGAAACTGGACAAAAACACAACACTTTAAGCTTACGAATTCCATTCTGACGCCTTCACCAAAAGTGCCTAGAAAGTAGAATTTTTAATTAAAAGTGTGACTTCTCAAACAGGGCAGATGGCGACAGAAATTTACCCTGATGCCGTCAGGATTGAAGAGAGACGACGTCACCACAAATTGTGACGGAGTCACAGTAGCCTACAAGAAGAACCCTTTGGAAGATTCGGCAGGTTGATGGTGTAAGGAAACCCTAGTGACGCCGTCAGGATCGATTTTCTATATATACAACCCTTATTTTTCATATTTAGTGGTGGAAAACGAGAGGAAACTTAGGAGAACTATTGTAGCTTTGGTCAATTTTTAGGGTTTTATAACCCTTGTGTACTCATTGTTACTCCATGTTCAATTGAAGTGAATTTCTTTAACCATTTTAATCATTTAATAGGTTTATGTGTTGTTTGATTAATCGTTAATCGCTTTTAATTAACATGCTTGGCTAAATTTATATGTGTTTGCTTATGATTGCATGAAACTCAATTGTTAATCTCTTTTATTATTGCTTCTTGTTAGTGGTGTGTACGTTAGGCATTAGAAAATTAGCTATTCGATATTCATATCATAGCATAGATGTCTAGTGAAACGAGATTAGGTTAGAGGATACCTGTGATTAGATCTTCATATCTAGATCACCTTGGGGTGGATTCTGAATTAAGTATTTATTGCGCGTGAATTTATTCTTAGACGTGAGTGGTGTCTGCACGTAACTGCCGTCTAGGTTGTCACGTAGATAGCGAACTTGACCAACCCGCTGCTGAATTAGGGAATACTTACACATAACACTAATGAGGGTGACGGGAAATAAAATCAGAGAAAACAACTAGGGAGTAGTGCATGATTAGGTGAACAAGTTTGTTTAACCATACGAGTTTTCCATCAATTTACTTTTCTGCATAATTAGGAGTAGTTTAATTTAGAAGTTTAATCAACCTCACTTCAAAACCCAAGATTTTACTTGCTTTTTATAAAATATAAAAATACAAAAATAATATTTCTTCAATCTTTAGACCTTTGTAAATGTACAATTAGAGCCTACCCAAACTATTCCCTTAGAGAACGATAATAACCCCCCGAGTCTTGCCTATACTACACTACAACGATTAGGTACTCTGCCTAGGAGGGTTAGAAAACTTCAGCATTGCAACCCAGCGCATCACCTCCTCCTATTTATAGTTCCATAGGAATAGTACTTTGTTAACTTAACGTATCTAGCTCCTTCACTTTATACTAGTGTTTACGAGTATATTATTTTATTCCTAACAATCTCCCCCTAAATGATCTACTTAGGAACTATCCTTATTCTGTTTTTTGATGACGACTTCTTCCTTTTGTTTGTAATCTTTATCTTGTTGAAGTAGTCGGTCATTTTTTGAATTAAAGTTATCTTGAGCTGCTGAGAGTTATGTATGTAAGTTGAAGATAATCTTGTAGCGCATTCTTTATCTTTGAAGACAACAACTCAACTTTAATCTTTAGTTCTTGAACTCAAAATCAACATCCTCGAAGATAACAGTAATCTTGATCTTTTGCAACTTGAATCTTCGGAAGCATGTACGGAATCTTTATCTTTAACGTCTTGAAGAAGATATCACTCTTGATGATCTTGATCTTGAATGTACATTCCAAACACTCAATGTTGCTAACGAAAGATCTTGAATAAGATGATATCGGTTGAACTTATCTTTGTAGAAGATTTAAACATTTGAATTTAACTTTGAATCTTAATTTCTTTTACTTCCCCACAATCAAATATCCATATTTTAAAGTAATGATTTTGGTTGTAAAAGACTTATTTCGAACACTTGTTGATGTAACTTATCTTCAACATACATGAACATGACATTAATATATCTTCAACTAACCAATCTTGAAAAACCAACCATGATTGTCAACCAAAATATTTTCTTCCCCTCATGATGATTATGATTCATTATGAGCATCATGAATACGTAAGCTTCAGAGACTCTCCCAAACCACCAATTAGAATCCATGAAGTAATCATTGAGAATCAAAATCTCCCTTGAAGACTCTCCTAACCAACAAAATGGCCCAAAATAAACAAGAATCTCCCCTAACCAATGGTATGTGCTTAATTACACATACCCTTTTCCACAAAAACCGGACTTAAATGACCAAAAACGTACCCAAAAATACATTGTATTTGTATGTTTTACTTATATTGTGCAGGAAACGGATATCCGACAAAAGGACAAAAAATTAAGTCAAAAACGACAAAACCGAGCACGGAATGGAAAAGCGTGGAAAAGCTAAGGTCAAACCCGAAGTCAAAAATCGAAGAATACTAAATGGGCCCATTAGTATAATTAATGAAGACTTCTAAGCCCAAAATTAAACCAAAAGCCCATTTCCCTTTATACACGGCCCAAAAAAACCAACCTTGGCCCAATCCTTTTTATAACAATCAAGGGGCCAAAACTGCCAACCCTCAAAACCTTTTTAATCACCACAAGGACTCCCCATGTAATACTCATATATAAACAGAGGGGCCTTATCTGCCAACATCTTAAACTTTCAATTAACCACAAGAACCACGCATGTAATTCCTCTTATAACACTGAGGGACCAATTCTGCCTATCTCTCAAACATTACACCCACTTGGACTTAAATTTATATAAACACATTAAAGATTAAGGGTTCTTTTTGCCAACCCATCAAACTTTCACCCTGTGCACCCTTTTTAATTTTACCCGCCAAAAACTCTTCACCCCTGTCCCTCTCAATACCTTGGGCACTGTTCACTACCATCCAAAGCTATCACCACCACCCTTCCCCACCCCCACATGGGCTGTTGACAAGCTGGCAATCCCTAAGCCAACCATTGGTTCGAAGAAAACAACAACAAATGAAGGGTTGAGATTAGAGATTGGGCTCCAAGCAAACATGAAGGGCCAAGATTGATTGGGCATCTCTCTCACACAACAAGCACATGCCTGGAATTGTCTCTATGAAGAAACACAACCAAAGAGAGACAAGACTTAATATAAGTAGGCTTTTGTATTTTCATTTTTCCTTGTCGAATTTTTGTAAAGTGAACACTTGTAAACCAAAAATTGGTCCACTTTTAAATATATTGTCTTTTAATTTACTTCCTTTAAATTTCTTGTCATTTAAATTTATGCAATTTACTTAATTTCTTTAAATATTTGTCATTTAAGTTTTTGTCATTTAAATATTGTCCTAAACTATTTTATTTGCTCTTATATAAGCTGTTAAGACATTAAGAGCTTATATAAGCCATTATCTTTCATTTCTGTCAAAAAACTTAAAAAAATTCAAAAAAATCCTAAAATATAAAAAAAAAAAAAGCAAAGGGCACAGTGTATTCTGGATGGCTGTGGTTTTAGAGCCTCATGGGAGGTAATAGGTTTGTTATTGGCTACTGAAATCAAGAGGAAAAGGTTAAGGAACTTGTAAGTTCCTTATTTTCATTTTCTTAAAAAGTTACTCTAGCATTGCTTAAATTTTGCTTATTGTGCTTATCTCTTGTTAT
>BQNB010135669.1:0-18124 GCA_026074375.1 Tanacetum coccineum | reverse complement strand
AGAGCGGTGAAGGGTTTTGTTAACATAGCAATTATCATATCAATCCCCATATTACAAGTCCCACCCATACAAGACTTGTAATACTTAGATTGATACATAATTCCATGTAAACAAAATTATGACGTTTTCATGCAATACAATATTGTATAAAGTTGTGAGAAAGCTATTCTTAGAGACCATTGTTTAACTTACAATGTTTGAGAACGGAGTAAGACCATTGTGAAACTCATAATGTCTAAGAGGTAAAATGAGACCCTTGTGTAATTCATAATGTCTGAGGTATAAATGAGACCATTGTGCAACTCATAATGTCTGAAGTGTAAATGAGACCATTGTGCATCTCACAATGTTTTAAGAAAAGTTCTGGTATTTATATAACTAACTCTTATATAAATAATTGTACGATATACGCAAAAAGAATGCAAGAATATATATATATATATATATATATATATATATATATATATATATATATCATGTAAGCGCGTAATGTAGCAAGTAATGTAAGCAAGTAGTGTGTATGCACTTTGAAAATGTTTGATGTGATGCAATATTTATGAAAACGGTTATAGTCTAGGGTAAGATATGCAACCTAGTTCTCTATAACCAGCGCTCTGATACCAATCTGTAACACCCCCAAAAATATAACAACGCAGCGGAATACCACATGGGGTGCTACTCATAATACACAGCGCTAGATACAAGAGAACGACCTCTAAGTGTCTCGTTTGAAAAGTAATCTCGTTGATTTTCTTGAAATTGATATAACGTTTGTCCCATAATTGTATCACAATTAAAAGCTTGAAAACAATACCACGAGATTTGATCATTTGAATGTAGTAGACTCCAATGCACATTAATAAATCCGAGCATCTAATTCACCTGAGAAAAACATGCTTAAAAACGTCAACATAAAGTTGGTGAGTTCATAGGTTTTTGTAAATACAAATGTTGAACCAACGTTCTGTAAAGTACGCGTGACCGTTTCAAAACCTGTATGTTCTCCAAAATGTATGTATGAATGTCATAATTCAAAGAGTTGCAAAATATGCATGACAATTTCAATCCCCAAATAGTCACAAAAATGTACGTATGAAAATTTGACCGCAATTGTCCAAAGTATGTATTGCCATTTTATTCAAGGCAACGTAAATGTTCAAGTGTGTATAAAACCATGATTACCATTACTCTAAGTTCATGAAACTGTGACGTAGACTTGTATGTATGCCACTTTATTCAAGGCACAGTAAAATTGTACCCATCGTAAGTGTCCCCTCCAAGAACACCCGGGCAGTAATGAAAATCCTTGTGTATGTGTCGTTGGCCCTGTAGGTCCAGCCAATTGTGTTCCGACATGTTATAACGTTCGTTACCGGTGATAGCTAGTCACCCGAACGGGGATTGTCAATCCCGAATAGATTTATTTCATAACATTCGCGCTCACCCTCCAAGTGATTTACAGTTCATGCAACCTAAGCTAATCCATAATCATAAAAGTATAGTATGTGTTTACGTTCAAAAATTAAACCAAGTATTGTATCTCCTCGCGAGATATATAAATGAGTATGTAAACCAAACAGGTAATCAACCATGTAAATGCATTTGTAAACAAGCATGTTCTCACCCCAAAAATATATGTAAAACATGTAAAACGTGGGGCTATAAACTCACCTTGATCAAAGACCACGATCAAATAATCCAAATAAATCACAACCGAATCTGCAACGATCTCGGCCACGACCTATAATTATGTCGCTCTATTATAATACACGTATTAAATACGATCAACGATGCGTACATCGTAACGACGAAATCATACATATTTTAATATGTATACATACATATATACATGTGATGAGAAATCCACTTGCGCGTCTTTAAACCTTAACCCTTAGTATATTATATGAATATATACTATTTTCCGTCCAATCATAGCTTATGTCGAATATTTACCGAAAGTTACTATTTTTAGACCTTCCGTTTTTAGAACCGAACAGTGGTCTTAAATATAATTAATTGAAATAATAGATCAACCGACCTTTAGTTTTGACCCGCTATGTCTTAATTTTAAAACTGACAATCCTCGCGGCAAAGTAAAACGTCATTACGAACAACTTTCGTGTTTCGCCGGAAGGCTGAAACGGACTCGAAAGTGCTCAAATCGTTTAATTAATAGATCTGTCAGATTTAATATATTAAAAATAACTTATTTTCTATTAAAGTGTATATTCCGATTTCACTCCAGTTTCTTCGTTATTGGGAGTTAAAAGTCCCGTTTTATATCAAAACGTCCGTCAAAATATAATTTGTTATATTTTGTAAACCAAAGTCTGACTTTTCAAAGTCTCGAATCCCGAATCTCATGTTCCGTTTTCTGCTCACAATTATCCGTTATAAAAACGCGCCAAAGTCCGTTTTTAGCTCAAAACTCGTCTAAACTATATCTAGTATCGCTTATACATTATTATCAATCCCGTTTTAAATATTAATATCACATTTTACTTAGACGTCGCAAGTTTAAACAGATTTCATCACATATACATTTTATCGATAATATAAACGAAATAATCGAATACTTTTAAATTAAACGCACCCTTTTTCGGTGTCAACACAATCAAACGCACCCATTTCTGTTGCAAACCAAACCCGACCAAACAACCCGACGCCCCGGCTGTCCCACAGCCTAACCCGACCCTTTCCCCGGCTGTCAAACCCAAACTAACGCACCCTTGGTGCTTATAAATAAAACCAAACGCACCCGTTGGGCGGTGACTGTTAAACACACAACCACGCACCCTTGCGTTGCCAACCCAACCCGACACACACCCCCTAATCCGTTTGACCCGAAACCAAACGCACCCGCTGCGTGGTTTTTATGACCGAACCAAACGCACCCTAATCTTGTTAATAACCCAAAAACAAACACCCCTAGCTGCTGTTAACAAACCACACGCACCCTCGTAGGGTGGCTGACCCGAACCCAACCCGCCCCCTTTTGGTGGGTTGACTGCCAAACCGACGCACCCCTTTTGGGTGGCGAGACAAACCGAAACAAACACACCCTCGTGGTGTGGGGCTGCCAAACGCACCCTATGTCTATTATAACAAAACCAAAGCACCCTTTTTGTGGTGTAAAATCCAAACCAACGCACCCCTGTTTGTGACTAACGGAACCAAACGCAACCTAATCTATGAAAAACGAAACCAACGCGCCCTACGTCGGGGCTGACCCGAACCCGACGCGCCTTTGCGGCGGCTGACCAGCGAAACAAACACCCTTGTGGTGTTTCTTTATAACCAAAACGCACCCTCGTGGTGCGGTCAACAGTAAACCGAACGCACCCTTGGTGGTGCGACGGTGGGACGATGATGATGATGGGACGATGATGATGATGGCAGTGAGAGGGTGGCGGTGGCGGTGGCAGTGGTGGTGTGGAGGAGCGAGTGGGGGAGAGTGACCTAGGGGATCGGGTAGATCGGTTGATGAGGTTCATTTTTGGTCTTGGCCGGAAAAGTCCGCCGGAAAAGTTTTCCGGCGGCGGCAGTGGTGGCCGGCGGCGGGGGAGGGCTGCCGGAATTTTTGAGGGAGAGAGAGTAATATATGTGTGTGTTTATATTTTGTAAAAATGAAAATAATGTGTAAAGTTTTTATATTTATATAAAAAGGTGGCCGGAGGTGGCTGCCGGATTTGGGGAGAAGGAAGAGAGCATTGTGTGTGTGTGTTTGTTTTTATGTATATATAAATGAGAAAATGTATAAAACTTTTATATATTTATAAAAGTTTTAAAATGAAATAGAAAATGTATAATAGTTGAGGGTGAATTTTATAAATGTTTCACAGGGACCAAAGGTGTAACGTTTGGGAAACTTTTATAGAATATTGGTTCGGGACTCGTTTGAACGACTTAACGGATGATTCAACGCACGAAACTTGCGCCATTGTTTTCTAAATCATTTTTCTGATAAAAATGAGTATTCACTCGACTAATTTTCGTAAACGTTTTATAAAATTTATTTAAAACGTTTATTATTTATTTTGTATATTTCCGATAAACTTGTCCGTAAAATGATCCTTTTACTCGAATATTTGCGTCTTCAACAAACGTCACTGAATAAAATGTTAAATAATTTATTAAATATTCTTATTTAATAAAACGTGATAATTAAATGTAATTTAATTATTTTTGTGCCGGTACTCGTTCTTGATTCTAAAATCTTGCGAGGGCATTTCAGTCACCTTCTGACTGTTTTCGGGTCTCGGTCAAAACTAAAAAGTTGTCAGGAATGTCGTTTTACATCAAATTGCTTTAGAGTCCGAATAATGAAAACGTGCTTTAGATGGTCGTTCTTATAAGTCAAGCCAGACCCTAAAAGTCAAAGATTGAAATCGTCATTCAAAATTTCGAAAATTCTCGGATGTTACAGTACCTACCCCTTAAAGAAATCTCGTCCCGAGATTAAATTTGTGTTATCCGATTGTGTGACCAAGGAAAGACTTAAGGTTTAATAAACTCGTTCTAAACAAGACGCTGATAACTTTATTCAGCAAAATTCGGTGTTTCTACACTTCTCAATCTACCAAAAATTTTGGCTAGGTTTGTCCAGGATATTTAATCCATCAAAATGGGTATCTCAAAATATATCATTACAGATCTTATGACTGGTATAACCGCGTTATAGGGAAAGTCTCATTATAGTGAAAACCTCAAGAAGAAGGTGTAGTCGCGTGAGTATGTTTGTATAAGTTTCTAAATGTCCGAGGACGGAGTCTCGTTTCTACTATCTGTAAGGTTCGATGATTCACATCAACGTGGCTTATGGATGTAAGTACCCAACTTACTTGGCAGTACTAAATAGTATCATGACTTAAATTGGTGTACTATTTGTCTGCAATGAGTAATTCAACTGAATACTATATCGACATATGCTTATCTTGTTTAAGGTGGGTTTCATCACTTAGTTGATAAAGTTTGTACAATCTGGGACCACTCCAGGACCCAACAACAGCAACCATAACGACAATAACCGTAACAGACGGTGATGGAATATTGTACCCAGTTTGCTATTTCGAGATGAATCAATTCCATTAGTTCAGGTGTGCACAAGTCTGTTAGTTCCACGAACAGTTCGTGATCGCGAGGATTAGCAACGGAAAAAGTAATAACTTAAGAATGATAGTTCCGAATGAGGCCTTAAGATCCTGCTGAGTGGTAAGACACGATTGTGTTTCTAGACCTTTTTAACGGATTCTGGTGATTATCGAGTTCAGGTTCATACTCGTGTCATATCGGATACCATTAAGCCCACTCATTTATAATTCATTATTTGCATAAAGAAGCGTCCCAATTTATGTAAATAATGGATTGATAAACTTATGGTTCGGGGATTTACAATTTCTTTATTTAACTGAAGAGGCGTCCCAATCCTTTCAAATAAAGAGATTATAAATCATCCTACTTAGTTCGTGATCGCGAGGATTAGCAACGGCAAAAGTAATAACTTAAGAATGAGATCCGATAGTTCAAGCGAGGCCTTAAGATTTCTACGGAGTGGCAAGACACTATTGTGCTTCTAAACCTTTTTAACGGATTCTGGTGATCATCGGGTTCGAGTTCATACTCGTGTCGTATTGGATACCATTAAGCCCACTCATTTATAATTTATCTACTTACATAAAGGAGCGTCCTAAATTTGTAAGTAAAAATATAAACTTATGGTTCGGAGGATTTTATAATTTCTTATTAAACTGAAGAGGCGCCCAAACCTTTCAAATAAAGAAATTTTAATCATCCTACTTAATAATTCCCAGATGCAAATAACGCGTACTCACAAAACCTTTAAGGTAATGGGAATGACATGACAATGCTGTGCTCTAATGAATATGTGACGAGTGTTTAAAACTCGTCTTCAGAGACGGTGAGTAAAACTATCAAGGGATATCGACATAGAGTTCACGATAGTTAACGAGTACTCGGTTAGAGTAAATAAGGTAAAGGTCTCTATGAACGAATCAGCATAGCGATTATCAAATCAATCTACCTATTACAAGTCACGCCCATACAAGACTTGTAATTACTATATTCATACATAAACCCATTAAAAAACAAACTGTTACGGCTTTTGTAACATATCAATTATCATATCAATCCTCATATTACAAAGTCCCGCCCATACCACAAGACTTGTTAATACTTCGATCCATACATAATTCCCATGAAAACAAAATATGACGGTCCTCGTGTAATACAATATAGTATAAAGCCTTAAATTTGAAGAAAAATAATATTCCTTAGAGACCAATGTTTAACTTACAATGTCTGATAACGAAGTGAGACCAATGTCAACTCACAATGTCTGACGAGTAGAATGAAGACCATTGTGCAACCCACAATGTCTTAAAAATATTCTGGTATTTATATAATAACTCTTATAAAATAACGTATGATATACGCGAAAGGAATGCAAGCATATATATTTATATATATATATGTATGACACGTAAGCACTTATGCAGCAACGTAATGTAAGACACATAAGCAAGTAGTGTGTTTGCACTTTGAATAATTTTGATATGATGCATGTTTGTGAAAAACGGTTATAGTCTAGGGTAAGATATGCAACCTAGTTCTATATAACCAGTGCTCTGATACCAATCTGTAACACCCTCATAATGTGTGTCGCAGCGAAATGTGTCCGGAGGCGTTACTTCATAATACACAGCGCTAGATACAAGAGAATGACCTCTAAATGTGTCCTTGAAAAATAATCGTCGTTGATTTCCTTAAATTGATATAACATTTGTCCCAAATTGCATCACCCAATGAAAAGAAACTGAAGTGTAAAGACTCCATGCACTCAATAAAAAAAGCCAAGTTACTATATTACCCCAAGCATCTAATTCACCTGAGAAAAACATGCTTAAAAAGTGTCAACATTAAAGTTGGTGAGTTCATAGATTTGTTTAAGTATAAATGCTGAACCAAAGTTCTGTCAAGTGTGTATGCCCATTTAAAATCCTTAAATGTCCTTCCAAAATGTATGTATGATTTTTAGAAAATCAAATAGTTGTAAAGTATGCATGACCATTTCAATCCCCAAATAGTCACAAAAATGTACGTATGAAAATTTGACCGCAATTGTTCAAAGCATGTATGATATTTATATATATATCACCAAAATGTTTCAAGTATGTATTGCCACTTTATTCAAGGCACAGTAAATATCCATGTGAGTATAAAACAATGATTACAATTACTCTAAGTTCATGAAACTGCGACGTAGACTTGTATGTATGCCACTTTATTCAAGGCACAGTAAGAGTGTACCCATCGTAGGTGTTCCCTCCAAGAACACCCGGGCATTAATGAACATAATATGTACCCATCATAGGTGTCCCCTCCAAGAACACCCGGGCATTAATGAAAATAATATGTACCCATCATAGGTGTCCCCTCCAAGAACACCCGGGCATTTATGAAAATATCCATGTGTATGTAATTGTTGGCCCTGAAGACTCAACCAATCGTATTCCACTTAAATATAAAATTAAATTACCCCCATCCCAGACCAAAAAGGAAAATGTCCCCTCCAAGAACACCCGGGCCTTTATTTAAAGAATAGGTACTCCCGTTACCAGTTAACAACCCTCCAAAACACCCGGCAGTACTGCAATAATCCCGAATAGATCTATTTCATAACATTCGCGCTCACCCTCCAAGTGATTTACAGTTCATGCAACCTAAGCTAATCCATAATCATTCGAGTAAAAGTATAGTTGTTGCATCCATGAGTAAAGAAAAAAAACAATGTTGTATCTCACCGTGAGATATGCATATGAGTGTATAACCAAGTTATAGCGAGTGTTCACGCCCAAAAATTTGACCAAGTATTGTATCTCATCGCGAGATATATAAATAAATATGTAAACCAATTTGTAATCAACCATGTAAATGCATTTGTAAACAAGCATGTTCTCACCCCAAAAATATATGTAAAACCAGTAAAAACAGGGGGGGCTATAAACTCACCTTGATGATGTAGAACGATTGACAGATGGGCATCTAATATGCACAACACAAACGGAAGACGAAGCGGCTCGATCAAGAAGTTGCGACTTAACTTAACTGCTAAGTCCCACTAGCCTAGGATAATGAATTTGGGTTTCCCGATGGATAGTCACCTCAACGTGTCACATTGTTAATGGATTTAGGTTTCCAAGTTGTAATGGTTTGGTGGTTGGTTAAATAAAATAAATCAAAAGTAACGCAATGTATGTAATATATCTCGTATATATTACATATGAAAAATATGTCAAGTGTATAATTCATACTGTGAATTATATAATAAAGAAACCCAATCAAATAAATAATCGAGGTATATAATACTTTGTAAGTATCAAATAAGAAACGTGAGAAAAAGATTTGAATAGAACATTTCGACACGTGTTCGTAAATCACCAATTTAACCAATAGAAAGTTCTTGTATAAAAGTAAACTCACGTCTTAAAGTTATGAATTAAACAAACGATGTTTGGAAAGCTTTTACAAAAGTTATGATTTTACCTTCTAGTCAGGAATTTATAAAAATAATATTTTATAAATTAATCTTTGTCTTATTGATGGATCGTAGCTAAAATCGTTGTCTCACTTGTAAAAGTATAGTTTTTGTTCGTGGTCGGATTATCGTATAGTTATATTTTAGTATATTTTTAAAATATAACTTAGTCTCTTTTACCGGGTTTAAAATAATAAAAGTTTTAGTAAAACATTACTAAGTATAGAAATTTTATATAAATTTCGTCATGACCTTCCCGGTTATATAACGTTTCCCCATATTTATAAAACCTAACGTTTTTCCACTTTTTAACAAACCGCGTGTTGCAAAATATCTACGTGTTTTAAATATATGTTTATATATATTTATAACTAAACAAAGTAATAAATATCATATTTATTTAACCATTAACCACCATTTTAGTTTCGATTTATGATTTATAATTCTCGTGTTATATTTATTAGTCAATTGCATAAACCAAACGAAACCTTATTGTTGTTTCGGTTAAACCAAACGCCCCCTTATTCGGTTTCTGCTGTCCCAAACGCACCCTTACGGCCTTGTTGTTAACCCAAACTCACCCCTATGTCGATTCTGCTAAACCAACCAAACGGACCCCTTTGTTGTCTTCTCTAAACCCACACGCATCCTACGGTTTTTCTGCTACACCAAACACGGTCTTACGGTTATTTTGCTCACCCAAACACCCTCTTATGGTTTAACCGTTAACCCAAACACACCCTTAGTGTTTTCTGCCCAAACCAAACACACCCTTATGGTGTTATCAGCAAACCAAACACCCCTGTTTGGTTAACTGCCAAACCAAACACCCTTGTATGGAAATCTGCCCAACCAAACGCCCCTTTATGCAAATTTGCCCAACCAAACACCCCTTTACAGTTTTTCCGCTAACCCCAAACGCACCCTTGGTGCTTATTTCAAACCCAAACGCACCCTCGGCTGGTGCAAACCATAACCCAAACGCACCCTATTTGGTACCCAGCCATCCAAACGCGCCCCTTGTGGTGATATGAACCAAAACGCACCCTTGTGGGTGGTTGGCAGCGAAAACAAACGCACCCTAACTGGTGCTACGAAACCAAACGCACCCTTGCGTGTGAAACCCGAGAACCAAACGCCCCTTGGTGGTGCCTTGTTTCAGCCAAACACGACCCTACGAGGGTGGCTGCCACCCAAACCCACACCTTGGATGGTGGTGGCCGCTGCTAACCACCGAGAACAAACACCTTTTCGTGATGTTTATGCTAAACCAAACGCACCTGTTGGTGCATTTACACAGCCAAACGCACCTTGTGGTGGTGGCTGAGATGGAGTGGTGACGATGATGAGGGTGGTGGCGGGGTGGCAGAGTGGTGATGATGATGATGGCGACGTGGAAGGGGGGGCTGTGGTGGTGATGTGACGAGTGGCGTGGGTATGGCGTAGGGGTGGTGGTGGCTGCGGTGTGCGTCTGGCAAGCGGGTGGGATGGTGGTGGGGGGGCTGAGAAGGCGGGTGGGAGCCGCGAGAGATTGGTGGAGGCAGTCGGTAGATCGGTGGCGGGAGAATATTTAGTCTTGGCCGAAAAACTCGCCGGAAAAGTTTTTCGGCGGCGGCGGGGGAGGGCTGCCGGAAAAAAAAATGGAGAGGGAGAGAGTGAGGTTTTGCATTTGTGTGTGTGTTATAAAAAAAATGAATAAAAATGATAACTTTTATATATATACTTATATTTTAAAAGTTATAATATTAATGTGACAAGTCACAAAAAGATGAGGGTTGATTTGTAAATGTTTTCTTGCGGGACCAAAGGTGTAACTTTTGAGTAGTATTGTTGGAAAAATAGTGTTTGGAGAACATGTTTTGGAGCGACTTAACGATAATCGAGTCACAAAACTTACGCCATTGTTTTCCCAATCATTTTTCTGATAAAAATGAGTATTTACTTGATAGTATTTCATAAATATTTTTATAACATTTATAAAAATATTCGTTACTTATTTGGTGAACCGGTTACACCTTGTTCGAAATAAAAATGGATTTCAATTCGAATTTTCGCGTTATCAACAAACGCTTTTGAATAAAAATGTTAAATGATTTTATTTAATATTTTATTAAGATAAATAGCGATACATAAAATAATTGAAAATTTAATTATTTTGGGTCGGCGTAACGACTGTTTGCAGTTTCTAAAACTTTTGCGAGGGTCTTGTATGTTAGCCACACTATCTGCATGTTTATTCAATCTCGGTCAAAACTAAAAAGTTGTTCGAAATATCGTTTTACATCAAATTGCTTTAGAGTCCGAGTTGTGAAAACATGATTTAGTGGTTCGTTTTTGATACGTCAAGCTAGAATAAATACTATATATTTGTTTCCATTTTTCAAGCCAAAATAAGTTAAAATAACGTCCACTTTGGAAATATACGTGAATAGATATGAATTTATTATTTGAAATATGTTCTCGAAAATTTAACGTCACGCGTAATATTTTTACGAGACACAAGAAAGTTCCAAAAGTAAAAAAGTCAAGTCAGACCCAAAAAGTCAAAGGGTAAAATCGTCATTCAAAATTTCGAAAATTCTCGGATGTTACAGTACCTACCCCTTAAAGAAATCTCGTCCCGAGATTAAATTTGTGTTATCCGATTGTGTGACCAAGGAAAGACTTAAGGTTTAATAAACTCGTTCTAAACAAGACGGCGAATAAATTTATCAGCAAAATATCGGTGATTCTACACTTCTCAAATCTAACCAAAATTTTAGGCAATAGATATCCCTATGTGTGGTGGGGGGGGGGTGTGGGGGGTAAGTTTGTCCAGGATATTTAATCCATCAAAATGGGTATCTCAAAATATATCATTACAGATCTTATGACTGGTATAACCGCGTTATAGGGAAAGGGACCTCATTAAGTGTAAAAACTCAAGAAAGAAGGTGTAGTCGCTGAGTATGATTTGTATATAGTTACTAAATGTCCAGGACTGAGTCTCATTTTGTAGTATCTAATAAGGTTCGATATTTATCACATCACCGGGAGATCTTATGGATGTAGTACCCAACTTCTTTGGCAGTACTAGGATATATCAGCGACCTAAGGATCTTCCTACTAGTGCCCGAAATGAATAGTCTAATTATAAGTTTTCGTCGATAGGTGTTTATCTGGTTTACGGGGGTTTGTACTACCGATTGGATAAAATTGTACACGCTGGGACCGCTCCAGGACCCAACAACAGCAACATAACCACATAAACTATAACAAACGGTGACGTGATGCAGAGGGTGAGGACCCTCCGAGAAACAATATCCCTAGAAAAAGGGGTGGTGTTCAATTAAATGAGAGAGCTCGTGAGAGAGCTTATGCGAATGGGACGGCGGATTATGGTAGCTCGGTCGTGTAGTTTGATGAATCAGCTCCATTTAGCTCAGTGTGGCACAATTCGTTTTAGCTCACAAAACAGTTTCACGATCGCAAGGATATCTAATTGGCAAAAGTAACAACTTAAGATGGATAAGGTAGTTTCCCAGAAGTGAGGCCTTAAGATCTGCCGAGGTGTGGTAGAACCCGATTGTGGTGCCTAGACCTTTTTCAACGATTCTGGTGATATCGATTTCGAGGTTCGTACTCGTGTCATAGTTGGCATACCGATTAAGCCCGCCATTTTATAATTCATTACTTACATAAGAGAAGCCGTCCCTAATTTATGTCATAAGAATGTATACGAACTTATGGTTCGGGGGATTTACAATTTCTTTATTAGTGTTGTCGTGAAGAGGCATCCCAATCCTTTCAAATAAAGAAAAATTAAAATCCTCCCTACTAATAATTCCCGATGCAATACACGAACGGACTCACGTAACCTTCAGGTGATGGATGACATGACGATCATGTGCACTAATAGAAGTATGTGACATGTTTAGCGAACTCGTCGTTCAAGGACGGGGAGTAAAAACTATCAATGGATATCGCCATAGAGTTTCACAGGATAGATTAACGAGTACTACTGCGGTTTTAGAGTAAATAAGGTACAAAGTCCATCGATGAACGAGTCAACAAGCACTTATTATGTAAATCCACTATTACAAGTCTCTTGCCATACACAAGACCTTGAATACATAGATATCACAACATAATTCTATGTAAACAGAACTGTGACAAGTATATGCTAACATAGCAATATTCATATCAATCCTTATTAACAATCCCACCCATACAAGAGCGATTGTAATACTAGATTCATACATAATTCGCCTGTAAACAAAAATTATGAACTGTCTCCATTTAATACTATATTGTATAAACTATGGGGAAAAATAATATTCTTAGAGACCAATTGTTTAACATACAATGTCTAAGGAACGAAGTGAGAGCCCTTATGCAACCACAATGTCTAAGATAAATGAGTATCATTGTGCAACTCACAATGTCTAGGAAGAAGTAAAATGAGACCATTGGTGCAACTCACAATAGTCTTAAGAAACTCTGGTAATTTATAAGAATTAACTCTTATATAAATAAATGTACGATATACACAAAAAGGATGCAAGCATATATATATATATATATATATATATATATATATATATATATATAATAATATATTTGGTGGATATATATATATATAAATAGTCGGAGGAGATAGTAATGTAAGGGGGGGGACATGTAAAGCACTACTGCAGGCAACGAATGGATAAATTAATGTAGAGCACATAAGCAAGCATGTGTAATGCACTTTAAAAATGTATGATGTTGATGCATATGTTGTGAAAACGGTTTTATAGTCTATGGTTAAATTATTCAACTATTCTCTATAACCATGCCTGATAACCAAATCAGTAACACCCCCAAAAATGGTCCACAGCGTGAAATGTGTCCGGGGGCGTTACCGGACAAATACACCAGCGCTAATACAAGAGAACGACCTCTAAATGTGACTTTGAAAAATAATCTCCGTTGAAGTATCCTTGAAATTGATTATAACATTGTCTCATATTGCAGTCACCATGAAAAACTTTAATGTATAACTCCAATGACACATCGCCGATAGAACCCAAGTATCTATATCACGCTGAGAAAACATGCTTAAAAACGGTCAACATAAAGTTGGTGAGTCATAGGTTATTAAATATAAATGTAAGTTTCAAATGAGATGTATTTGTCCACTGTTCATCACAGTACCCATGTAAAAATCCCAAAAGATGTATAAGAATGCACGACACATTTTACGAGGTCGACCAAAATACCAATCTTATCCCAGCGGATTTATAAAGAAGCAATCAATTTAATGTCACCAAAAGTACCAATCTTATCCCAAAGATTTATAAAGAATGCATGACCATTAATGTCCCAAAAGTAACCAATCTTATCCCAAAGAATTTATAAATGAATGCATGACCACCATTTAATGTCACCCAAATACGCCAATCTAATCCAAAATTTATAAAAGAATGCATGACCAATTTTAATGTCCCCAAAGAATGTTCAAGTAATGTATTGCCACTTTATTCAATGGCACAGTAAATATCCATGTGAGTTATAAAAGTCAATGGATTACAACTCAATCTCAGTTCATGGAAACCGATTCACAGGCATATAACATTAAAAATTCATGTATAATTATTAGTGGGCCCAGTAAGGCCCAACCAACACCGTAATCCCGAGCATGGATATAAACGTTCGTTTTGCCAGAGAATAACTAAACACCTCACAAACGGACTGTCAATCCCGAATAAATCTAATTTTAATAAACATTACCCCGCGTTAGACAACATGAGCTATAGAACACTTCGTTTTACTATCCGAGTGATAGCTACTCACTCGCCGGATATCACACCCTAATAGATCTATTTCATACATTCGCGCTCACCCTCCAATGGATTACAGTCATCATGAGCTGTGACGTTTGACTTCGACGTATATTAGCCCAATCACAGGTTGCCCCTCCAAGAACCCCGTGCCTTTTAATTAAAGAATAATGTACCTCCGCCTTTACCGTGTCAACCCCTTCCAAGACACCCGGCAGTACTGTAGTTGTTTATCAGTTCAATCCGCTTAAGCTAATATGTAATCATTTCAAAAGTAAAGTATGTATTTGTGACAAAAAATGAAGTCAAGTAATATAACCATAGCGAGCAAGTAAATGAGTAATAGTGAACAAATTTTTAAGTCAAGCCCCTGTAAATGCTTGTAAACAATATGTTTTCATCCGGGTAACGACACAACTTGCACCCTAAAAATATATGTAAAAGAATAAAACGTGGGCTAAAAACTCACCTTGATGATGTAGAACGATTGACAAATGGCATCTAATATGCACAACACAAACGGAAGACGAAGCGGCTCGATCAAGAAGTTGCGGCTTAACTTAACTGCTAAGTCCCACTAGCCTAGGATAATGAATTTGGGTTTCCCGATGGATAGTCACCTCAACCGCGTACTCGTTGATAAATGTGGATTTGAGGTTTCCAAGTTGTAATGTTAGGTGGATGGTTAAAATAAAATAAATCAAAAGAAAGCGCAATGTAGTGAAATCTAACTATAGAGATATATAACATATGAAAAAATATGTCAAGGTGTATAGAATTTCATACTGTTGAATTAATATAAAAAAGCAAGCCATCAAATAAATCATCGGAGGTAATAAGTACTTTGTAAGTATTAAAATAAGAAGACGTTAGAAATAAGATTTGAATAGAACATTGGTTTCGACACGTGGTTCGTAAAACGCCATTTAACCATATGAAAGTTCTTGTATAAAAGTGAAACTCACGATCTAAAGTTATGGAAAGAAAACATGATGTTGTGTGAAAGCTTTTACAAAAGTTATGATTTAACCTTCTAGTCAGGAATTATAAAAAATAATGATATATAAAATTAATATTTGACTTATGTGACGGATCGTAGCCTAAAATCGTTGTCTCACGTTGTAAAAAGTAAGTGTTTGTGTTCGTGGTCTGATTATCGTGATAGTTATATGTTAGTATATTTTTAAAATAAAACTTATCTCCTTATTATAATCCGAGTTTTATAAATAATAAAAGTTTTAGTACAAGCTCTTACTAAGTATAGAAATTTTAATATCATTCGTCATGACCTCCTTCCCGTTATATAACGTTTCCTCCTATTAAAAACTTAACGTTTATTCCACTTTATAACAAACCGCGGTCGCAGAAATATCTACGTGTTTTAAATATATTTTATAATATATATTTATAGAACTAAACAAAGTAATACAATATCAATATTTATTTCATCCATTACGCCACGCATTTTAGTTTCGATTATGATTTTAATAATTCTCGTGTTATATTTTAATAGTCAATTGCATGAAACCGAAAACGAAACCTTATTGTTGTTTCGGTTAAACCAAACGCCCCCTTATTCGTTTTTCTTCTTCTGTCCCAAACGGCACCCCTTAAGCCTTGTTGTTAACTCCCAAACTCACCCTTATTCGATTCTGCAACAACCAAACCAAACGACCCCTTTATGTCTTCTCGAAACCCACACGCATCCTACTACGGTTTTAGCTGCTACATCAAAACAAAAGCGGGTCTTAAACGGGGTATTATTTTGGCTCCACTGCCAAACACCCTCTTATGGTTTAACCGTTAACCCAAACACACCCTTAGTGTTTTAGCTTCCGATCGCAACCAAACCACACCCTTCGTCTTGTGTTATCAAGACAAACCAACACCCCGTGTGTTGTTAACTCCAAAACAAACACCTTGTATGGAAATCTGCCCAACCAAACGCCCCTTTATGCAAATTTGCCCAACCAAACACCCCTATACGAGAATTTTTCCGCTAACCCCTAAACGCACACCTTGGTGCTGTATTTCAAACCCAAACGCACTCCATCGGCTGGATGCAAAAAACCATAACCTCAAACGCACCCAATTTGGTACCCAGCCATCCAACTCGCTCCCCTTGAGTGGTATGAACCAAAACACACCCTTGTGGGTGGTTGGCAGCGAAAACAAACGCACCCTAACTGGTGCTGAACGAACCACAGCAAAAAGAAACCAAACACACCCTTGCGTGTGAAACCCGATAACCAAACGCCCCTTGGTGGTGGCTGTTAAGCCAAACGCACCCTACGAGGGTGGCTGCCACCAAACCCACCCTTGGTGGTGGTGGCCGCTGCTAAACCCCCGAAACAAACACCCTTCGTGGTGTTTATGTTAAACCAAACGCACCTGTTGGTGCATTTACACAGCCAAACGCACCTTGTGGTGGTGGCTGAGATAGAGTGGTGACGATGATGAGGGTGGTGGCGGGGTGGCAGAGTGGTGATGATGATGATGGCGACGTGGAAGGGGGGACTGTGGTGGTGATGTGACGAGTGGCGTGGGTATGGCGTAGGGGTGGTGGTGGCTACGGTGTGGCGTCGGCAGCGGCGGATGGTGGTGGCGGAGAAGGCGCGCAGAGGCGCGTGAGTTGGTGGATCGGGTAGATCGGGTGGCGGGGAGCATATTTGGTCTTGGCCGGAAAACTCGCCAGAAAAGTTTTTCGGCGACGGCGAGCGGTGGTCGGCGACGGGGGAGGGCTGCCGGAAAAAAATGGAGAGGGAGAGAGTGAGGTTTTGCATTTGTGTGTGTGTTATAAAAAAATGAAATGAATAAAAATGATAACTTTTATATATATACTTATATTTTAAAAGTTATAATATTAATGTGACAAGTCACAAAAAGATGAGGGTTGATTTGTAAATGTTTCTTCAGGGACCAAAGGTGTAACTTTTGAGTATTATTTTGTAAAATAGTGGTTCGGGACTCGTTTGAGCGACTTAACGGATGATTCGAGTCACGAAACTTGCGCCATTGTTTTCCCAATCATTTTTCTGATAAAAATGAGTATTTACTTGATAGTATTTCATAAATATTTTTATAACATTTATAAAAATATTCGTTACTTATTTGGTGAACCGGTTACGCCTTGTCCGAAATAAAAATGGATTTCAATTCGAATTTTCGCGTTATCAACAAACGCTTTTGAATAAAAATGTTAAATGATTTTATTTAATATTTTTATTAAATAAATAGCGATACATAAAAATAATAAATTTAATTATTTTGGGTCGGTACGAACTGTGTGCAGTTTCTAAAACTTTGCGAGGCTGTTTTAGCCCTCTTCTGCTTGTTTTCAAGTCTCGAGCAAATTAAAAAGTTGTCCGAAATATCGTTTTACATCAAATTGCTTTAGAGTCCGAGTTGTGAAAACCTGATTTAGTGGTTCGTTTTTGATACGTCAACTATTAATTAATATATATTTTTTCGTTTTCAAGCCAAATAAATTAAAAATAACTTCCACTTGGGAAATATAATAATAAATATGATTTATTATTTGAAATATGTTCCGAAAATTTTACCGGTCACGCGGTAATTGTTTTTACGAGACAATAAAAGACCAAAAGTCAAAAAGTCAAGTCAGACCAAAAAAGTCAAAGGGTAAAATCGTCATTCAAAATTTCAAAAATTCTCGGATGTTACAGATAGTATGCTATTTATTAAAGTTAAAACTTATAAACGGATTAAGAAAGAACATCATTTGTGATGATGCCATAATTTACATATA
>BQNB010135667.1:1893-14356 GCA_026074375.1 Tanacetum coccineum | reverse complement strand
ATCTAGCTTAGTGTCGGAAAAGAAAGTAAGCGACGTGTAAACGGTTTTCTCCGCCTAAAGGGAGCTTGTTGACATAGTGAGTCGGTTTTCTCCGATACTAAACTCACGAAAGACAAAGAGTGTGAGTCGGTAGATAGTATCAAGTATCGAGGCATGATAGGTAGTCTATTATACCTAACGGCAAGTAGGCCCGATATCATGTTTAGTGTCTGCCTTTGTGCCCGCTTCCAAGAGGCTCCCAAAACCTCTCACCTTGAAGCGGTTAAGCGTATCTTCCGATACATTAAAGGCACTACGCACTTAGGATTATGGTATCCTAAGGGGACCGGCATAGAAACCGTAGTATATGCCGACTCTGATCATGCGGGAGATTATGTGGACCGAAAGAGCACTAGCGGTATTTGTACGTTCGTGGGATGTTGCTTGACATCTTGGTTCTCGAAGAAACAAACCGCTCTTGCTATATCCACTACCGAAGCCGAATACGTAAGCGCCGGAAAGGCATGTCAACAAGCACTATGGATGAAACAAGCTCTCATCGACTACGACGTACGACTCGACGACGTTCCCATCATGTGCGACAACAAGGGCGCGATTGACCTTAGCAAAAACCCGGTGCAACATTCTCGTACCAAACACATCAAAATTCGTCACCACTTTCTCCGTGATAATGTCCAAAAAGGACATGTCTCAATCAAAAAAGTACCGTCCGTCGACAACATTGCCGACATTCTTACTAAACCTCTTAAACGTGAATCGTTTAACTATCTACGTCTTGGTTTAGGAATGATGGAACACATTCCATAAATCATATTAAGTACGCTTCTCATTCTTCTGTTTCAATTCTAGTCCGTGTTCCATTCCGTGTCGTGACAACTTAAAAACTTCATCCGAAGTACTTTAAGCATGTTTAATTCGCGAAATGCAAATTAAATTGTCACTCTTCTTCGTTAAATTTTTGTCAAAAATAAGTTTAAAATTACTGCCTAAGGGCGGCCCCCGTATAGGCGCCCCCAATATATTTAGGACCGCCAGGAGATATGGGACCACCATTAGCAGACCATATTTTGGACACTTAACCAAAAATTTTCTCAAAACACAAAAACAAACACTCCCTTACCTGCTGGTGCGACGAACACGACCCAAAACATACCAAAACTCAAAATCAATCATTAAAACTTCAATTGAAGATCAAATCAACACTAATAATCAATCCTAATATCACAAAGATCATCAATTGTAAGTCATTTCATCTATTTTCTTTCAATTTGAGTCTAGGGTTCATGATGAACACCAAAAATCAAAATTGGGGATTTTTGATTTTTCTTTCAACTTTGTGCAATTAAGAGTACTAGGATACAATGTATAACTAATATGCTTCCGTAGACATAGGATTTTCATACATTAGTAAGATTAAATGAAAAATTGATTTTGAACAAAACTCCAATTTTATTTTCAAATCACTCATGTTAGGAACATAATAAAATTGTTGTTAGGCATTGTTAATCCAATCTAAAAACATTTCCAAATACATGCATAATGATCTCATGAACAAATTTCGAGATACCTAATTCATATGTATTTTTTGATCTGTTTGGTTAACTCTTAGGATTTTATATTTAGGTCGAGTTAATCGTTACTCCACATTGTTCGCATATAGGCACACACTAGGCACGAACTCAAAACATCAATACATGTATAAGCGATTAAAATATGATATTGCTTATATCTTTCTAGGTAACAATGCCTCGAGCTACCGGTCTAGATCATCAAAAGACACAAATCTACATACCCTAAATATCAAATGAATTTAATTAACCCTTACTAAATACAATGGCTAATCTTGAAAAAACGATACTTTCATGAGGGAAGGGTAGTAAGTCAAAACTTCAAAAATATGAGTCATATTCGTGCCAAGTTTGAGTCAATCGGTTTCGAATGTTTGTTAGATATTAACGAACAAATTGTACCTCGCTTTGTTCTTGAGTTTTATTGTCAACTCACTTTTACAAATAATCCTAAGGGTGAATTTGTTGTCAATTTTGTCATTCAAAATAAGTCTTTTTCCCTCACGTCTTGAGAATTTCGTCAAATACTAAAATTCCTTTCAAGGTCATGCCTCTATCACCGAAATGTGGTCCCTTGACCATTGTCGTCAGTGTTCAAGAAGAGTCTCTATACAACCAAACCCACATTCCGAAGAGTCCTTAGTCTCTCATTCAATACTACGTCAAGGTCATAGACTCGTACCAAAAACATGAAAACCATTACGATGGTAAAAACGAAATTTATAAACCTGAGGATTCAAACTCTAAGAAACCATGGGTCGAGACTTCTACATTCGTGAAAATGCCATTTGTCTAGGAGGACATAGGGATCATGTCTCCGCGTGATCCCTTTGTCCATGCTATTATGCATGAGAACATCCACTCCCTAAACCTAGCATTTTTATCATTCTCCAAAAGAATGAAAAGAACTCGATTCAAACCTAAGGAACTCATTACTTATGGAATGGCTCTTAACTATTTTATTCAAGCATGTCGTGGTCCCGTCTCTTCTGAGCTAGCCTTTTTGATATTTTCACACATGATCAAAGCCATGCATTACCGCTCGCCCTCACTAAGGAGCGAAAGACGCGAGCGAATTCGAGGGCCAAGAAAAGACCTCGGGTGAGTCACATTCTAGATTACTCCTCCACCACTAGCTAAATCATTCCCTCCTCATCTCTTCCACTTGAACACATGGTTTGGATGCGAAAATGATGATGAATCATTTCACTCTGATTCATCTTCACCCTCTCTACAAATTTCCTCTTCATCTAATGTCGCTTCTCGAGTCCGTCAAAACTCCTCTCATGAAAGTCATAACTTGAACACCCTTTTATCTGAAACCATAACTTTTCAAACTCAACAACGAGATGCTCACCGAGACGGATTAAGGTCAACTGGACAAGCTCTCAAGAACATGATGGCAGGAAAAAGGAAGTAAAGATGTTGGCATAACTTCTAAGAGATTATTGTTATTCTTATTATTATATCTCTTATCTAATACATTATTTTAGAACTATGACAATGAATGATGATTTCCATGTGTTAGGATGATCTTTAAAATAGTTTTATGATCTTATAAATGCCTTGCTAGTTAACAATTTATGCTCTTATGTGAATCTTATTAAGGATTATCAAAATTGCATGCTTAAGATTAATGATTGATGCATTGTTAGTTTTGATTTACTTGAATTTTAACTGACTTGAGGTGTGATACTTCTGTGGGAAAATACTGGGAAAAATCTATTCTCTCCAAAAAACGGCCCCTGAATTCATCAGGCGCCCCCCTTATCAATCCGGGACAGCCCAACAATAAGGGACCGCCAACAGGAGGGAACATAAATTTCAAATTTCCATTTTGTTTGTACTCTTGACCACCCTAACACATAGACTCTTGCTGAACGTTCCTTCTTTGAACACACAATTTCTTCCAATCTCATCTCTAACCCATGGCATTTGCCATTTCCTATTACCTTTTTCATTATTTAAACATCATCTTCTTCATCATCATCATCCACCTTCATATTTCCTCTTTCTTCTTTTTCACCCAAATGTCTTGCTCAACATCATACCCAAACTTTTTCAGAAACCAAGATATGTCGGTTCATCAAGTATGGAAACGTAAGACATCTCTTCAAAAATCATCACCTACTTGTCAAAATGACTCACCACCACCACTTTCAACTAACACTCCTCACTCTATCTCACCACCGATGAACTACCCACAAAGAGATCAATTTATTAAGTCCACTCACATAATCTCCACAACTCATCGATTCCCAACCCCCTACACCACCTACCTTCACCACACCCATTGGTTCCACCTCCTACTCATCTCAAGTAGGATGTCATGCTAGCTTTTGTCATTGTTGTAGGTACACCACCAACCACTTCCACTCATTAAGGAGATGACTTAATTTCAATTTAACTCCTTGTCACCCGTAACAATACTCAATACAATTCAACACCACAATGAGTCCACCAGGCGTCATCATACTCACTCTTTGATTAATCACACCACGTGATTAATTTGCTTTAATTAAACGTATCCTACCTTTTAAGTAACACATCCTTATGAGTCAAGAAATCATCTACGAGTTTACTTTCATTAAGATTGTTTAATCTGTGTGTTTTTTATTATGATTATCTCATGCTTGTATCATCATAAAATTGCCTTGCGATTTATATGATTTCTTTATGATTTAAATGCACTTGTACATTATGAGTATTTTAAATGTAATGGAATATACTCTTAACAAAATTTGTCAAGGGGGTGGGGAGGGGGGGGGGAGCTATATTTGCCTTGCACTTGTTCTTCTAACCTTGTTTTGTAGTCTTAACTGTGTCACACCCCCAGATGGGCCTGGACGGAACACGGTCTGGGAGGCGTGACCTTATTGAGCATCTCAAGTACAAAGCAAAAAGAGAAACGACCTCAAGGTACGTTTTTGAAATAAACACCGTTGCATACATTGAAAATAAATAATAATAAGTTTTACATCGATTAAATCTAAAAGATTAAAGTTAAAATGTTGGAAAAGCTTAAATAAGTTCAACACGGTAGTCTAAAGACATACATAAATCTCTGGTAGACCGGTTAAAAAAACAGGCAAATAGACTTCACATAAGTCAATCAACAGCATCCATGCTAAACACCTGAGAAAAACATGCTTAAAACTTCAACATAAAGTTGAGTGAATTTCAAAGGGGGGGGGGGTTTTTTAGTTCAAACGTTATATAATGGACCCACAAATAGTCAACACGTATCGAACAGTTATAACAGAATACAACTTCACATAAAAAGGTATTTTACGATGCGCTAAACTCATGACACCAGAGCTAAATACTTTATAGCATAGTATATTGCTAGGTTGAAACAAGCCCCCGAGGTAACTGACCAAGTCTACCTTCTTAAGTTTCGACATGGTATATATCCGTTTATCAGGAACCCCGTGGGTAGTGAGCGCTACTCACCCGGATAGGGATAATTAGTCCCAATAGATTTATTTAAAAACACCGCGACCCCTCGTATCGGTCCTCCATCAAGAATTGGCGTTCATGATAAGTGGGCGAGTAGTGGTCTAACCTACTTATGAACACGTGAACAAGGGAAAATCTCACGCAAAGTACTTTGTGTCCAGTTTAAAACAGCATGTTCTCCCTCAAGTCTGTAAAACATTTATTCAAAACGAGTAAAAGAGTGGCTATGAACACACCTTATAACGGGTTAAGTAGATCAAGGAATTCATCAATGAAACTGAATCTTACGGTTTTCAGGCGACAACCTATCATATAGTTGTCGTTTAAGAATGATGTACAACGAATAACGCTTAACGCATGAACTGATCATCCAAGCACAAGTAGACACGGCGTATCCCTTTTTAAAACGTTCTTTCAAAAGTTATAAGTTTTGACAAGTCTCGTCACTTTAAAACATCTTAGAAAATATTTCGTCTTTTAGTGTATTTTGTCTTTTAGTGTATTTTGTCTTTTAGTACATTTCGTCTTTTAGTGTATTTCGTCTTTTAGTGTATTTCGTCCTTTAGTGTATTTCGTCTTTTAGTGTATTTCGTCTCTTAGTGTATTTCGTCTTTTAGTACATTTCGTCTTTTAGTGTATTTCGTCTTTTAGTGCATTTCGTCTTTTAGTGTCCCGACACATCAACGTTGACTCGATAACTAAAAATGTTGACCTAAACTCGACACTTACGTTTTTCTACATTTTATCATAAGTTTGATAATAAAAGTATATTTTCGACGCTTTTATAAAGTTTACGAAATTTCGGCATGACCTTTCTAAAAATATAGACTTTCCATTTTTATCAACCTCGACTCGTGAAACTATCTATTTTACAAAGTACATCTTTTATTGACTCGCAAGTATATCCGATATATTTTCGACAACACCTCAAATATCGCAACAAGTCCGTTCTAAACCTAAACCTCTTCGACATTCAACTTACGCTTACAACAAATCCAACATCTACTTAATTCCATTCGCCACATATTTAACTCAACATACGATAAATCTTAAATAAACGATATAGCCGTAATAATAGCAATATATATATCAACATAATCATAATGAACTTTTAAATGCAAAAGTACAACTACTTTTTATTTTCTTCCATTTTTAAAGAAAAATATTAAACTTTGAGACTTGTAGTTTTATAGAAAACTCGATAATAATTTTCACAACGATCCGCTTTGTACACCTTGTTCGGGATGATCATACGAATGCAAAAGTACAACTTATTTATGAAAAATAAAGATGACTTACAAAGAAACACGACGGAAGGTAGATTAGAAATCAAAAACAACCCAAACGTTGTTTTACAAATTACCCGGATGAACTAGCAATCAACACAAACAATATATCTTCAAGTGGATGATCAAAGATAAAAAACAAATGGGTTTGTGTGTGTGTTTTTGGTTCGGCAATGGAGAGAAAAAGAAAGAAAGGTGAAGTAAAGTTTATGTGTGTGTGAGGAATGGTTACAAGAAATGAGAAGATATGATGTATATAGACAAGAGTTTCACACACAAAAGTGTGTTGGTGTGTGTGTGGTCACGGCAAGGAGACAAGCCACAAGGGGGACCAAAATGATCTACAAATCACATTTCACCTAGTACTAGTCCATTCCATTTTTCAAGCAACCATGTCTAAGCAAATGATTCAAATTTGAATCCTATGCATATGCATATATGCATGTCCGGTTATGTATAGGCCAAAGGGGGGACCAAAAATATTTTTCCCACTTTCTAGGATCACTAGTGCTCTTTTGTGAATTAATTTCCAAGGTATAACATGCACATGCATATGTATAGATTAAAAACGCGTATCACGTAAACAACGAATCGGGTAACGGCATCACGAAAAATTACGAAATTTTAAATATTGCTTTAAAACGTAAAAACGTGGCTATTGCCAAAATACTACAACGTTTGGTGTCCAGGTTCGCTACCGGAGACGATTCTCAGATAATAACGAAACAACTTCCCGGTTAAACCGTAAAGCTAAACGAAACATTTAAAAATTTAAATTATTACACGGAAACGGCTAACTTACTAAACGGAAATTCTAGGGTTGTCACAATTACGCGGTAGGTGCAGTCTTAGGGCAACGTAAGACCAAACATTTTCAGCCTATACACTATGCAAGTAAGACCATGACGAATGCTCAAGCACATTACACCACTACGGGAAAAGAGTTATTAGCTGTGGTGTATACTCTCGAGAAATTCCAGCCTTACTTAGTCTTGTCAAAGACCATAGTGTATACAGACCACTCGGCTCTCAAATATCTTCTTGTCAAGCAAGATGCTAAACCGAGATTGCTCCGGTGGATTCTCCTACTCTAAGAATTTGATGTCATTATTCGTGATAAAAAAGGAGCGGAGAATCTCGCGGCCGACCACTTATCAAGACTTGAAAATCCCTACCAAAATATTCTCGAGAATAAGGAAATTACCGAAACATTTCCTCTCGAGACACTTGGTATGGTTAATTTTCGTGGTGATGATAGTACCCCATGGTTTGCCGATTTTGCAAATTACCATGCGGGGAATTTTGTAATTAAAGGGATGTCGTCCTAACAAAAGAACAAGTTTTTTCAAGGATGTTAAGCACTACTTTTGGGACGACCCCTATTTGTTCAAGATTTGTGCGGATCAAGTGATCCGGCGATGTGTTTACGGCCAAGAAGTTGTTGATATCCTCACAGCTTGCCATAATGGGCCCATCGGGGGACATTATGGTGCTAACTACACCGCCAAAAAAGTTTTTGACTCAGGATTCTTTTGGCCTACCATTTACCGCAATGCCCATGACTTGGTCACACGTTGTGACGCTTGTCAACATCAAGGAAAGATCTCATAACGAGATGAAATGCCTTAAAACGCAATTCAAGTTTGTGAGATTTTTGACGTTTGGGGCATCGACTTTATGGGCCAGTTCCTGTCTTCACGAGGGAACAAGTATATACTCGTGGCCGTCGATTATTTGTCAAAATGGGTTGAAGCGAAAGCGCTCCCCACCAATGACGCCCGAGTTGTTTGCAAATTTCTAAAATCTCTCTTCACCCTATTTGGGACCCCTCGTGCTATCATTAGTGATCACGGTACCCATTTTTGCAATGACTAGTTTGCAAAGGTCATGCTTAAATACGGAGTTACTCACCGTCTCTCCGCCGCGTATCACCCACAAACAAGTGGTCAAGTTGAGATTTCAAATCGTGGTTTAAAACGCATTATGGAAAGGACCACAGGCGAACACCGTGCTTCGTGGTTCGATAAGTTGGATGACGCCTTGTATGCCTTCCGTACCGCATTTAAGACACCCATCAGGTGCACTCCTTACAAGTTGGTATACGGAAAGTCTTGTCATCTACCCATAGAGCTCGAGCATAAGGCCTATTGGGCCTTAAAGCATTACAATTATGACCTTGTAACCGCGGGTGATCACCGAAAAGTTTAAATGAATGAATTAAACAAACTTTAGGATCAAGCCTATGAGAACTCTTTGATCTACAAAGAGAAAACAAAGAGGATCCATGACTCCAAGATCAAGAACCGCATTTTCAACATTGGTGATCGAGTCCTCCTATTTAATTCTCGATTAAAGATTTTCTCGGGCAAGCTTAAGACCCGCTAGACTGGACCATTCACCATCACCCAAGTATTTCCTTATGGAACCATCGAGTTATATCAAACCGACAGGCCAAACTTCAAGGTGAATGGTCATAGACTTAAACACTATTTTAGAGGAGACATACCACCGATGGTTGTCCCGAATCTCCAAACTTTCCCCATGGACCAATGAATGCGGGGATGAGTCAAGCTTAGTGACTCATTAATAAACAAACGCTTCATGGGTGGCAACCCATGCTTATCCTAATATAATAATAGTAGTAACGAATAAGTGTGTTGTGAGGAGGCTCGCCTCTTCCTTTCTCATGTTTCGTAGTTTTTGTTGTATGTCCAATATTTCCCCGGATTATGAAGCCTCTCGTGCTTGTGGTTTTGTCCTTCATTCACTCGAGCTTCAATCCTTAACATGATTATGGGAATCCAATATCCAATCTTATCGACTAACGTTTATCTTTGAGGACACTTAATAAGCGGCTTTAGATTTACGTAGAGGCCCTTCTTAAAACATTGAGGACAATGTTCAATTCTAGTATGGGGGGATGTATCGATTTGATTGTGGCTGCAGTTGTTGTTTTTACGTAATCCTGTTTTTACCACCAAAATTCCAAAAAAATGAAAAAAAATTAAAATTTTCAAAAATAAAATAAGTGTTTTTATCACAATGTTGACTTTTCTGCTGGGTAGAATAAGAATAAATTTTTACTCGGTCTAGCGTGTTGAGCTCTAGCTTGGCCCTTAACTTTTAGACTAAGCTTTCGCGGATCTTTTTATTAAAGATTTTAAATTTGCGAAGAACGAGAAATGATATAGTTGAATATGAGTTGGATGCTAAACAAGGATTAGTTGGAAATCTTAATAGCCTATAAGTGAATTAGTGGCCTTTTTTTTTCTCCCATAAGCACCTAACCTACTATTAATAGGTTGGCTCCTTTCTAAAAAAAAAACTTTAAATCAACAATTTTTGAATTCAAAATTTATTTAGTCTTAGTTCAAGTTTATACTTAAATTTTTTAAAAAGAAATTTTTTTCTATATAATTGTGAAAAAAAAGAAAAAAATGATTACAACAATAATTAATAAAAACTGTGAGTCTGATTAAAAGTTTTGTTGCATCCTTCCCCGGCTCACAACCGATGTTCAGCCTTCTAAATAAGGCCTAGTTAAGAATAATAATCCGAGACTGATAAAAGTTTGCTGCATCTTTCCGGCACAAACAACAAATGTTTTGCAGCCTTTAAAAAGGTCTAGGATTTCCTTCGTTTTAAAATGTAAATTAAAATTAAAATTAAATGTTTTTAAGTGTGATTTAATAAATATATGGAAAAAATCTCTTTTTCCTTAAATTTAAATATGCTTTTTACTACTATTATTTTCATTTCAAGTTATAAAATAAATTATGTAGAAAAATGGAAACCATAAGAAGTTATTTGAAACCGAAAGGTTTCTGTGGAATACTCGAATTATTCCTCCTGTGGGGTTTCAAAACCTGGTCCACTAGCCGCAAGGTTGGGATGTGCCGAGACCGAAAGATGCTTACATTGGATGATCTCAGGCCTTCAAACTCAGTACTTTTGGTGAACGTGAAGCAATAGAAATTTTAACAAAAAATGAGTGAACCATGGTTGAAATCGAAATGGCACATCACCAAACTATAAATTAATAATTGTCGGGATTGTGAAAAGTTACACAATTACAAGGTATGAAGTAGTGTTTAGCAATCCTTAAAACTTAATATTTAACGGTGGATTCGTTTTTTAAGCTTGTTTGGGACAAGTGATAATATCGGGAACCGAAGAATTTATCCTTTTGTGCATTTCGGAAATAACGTGCTTTCTAATTCTATGACCCTAAAGAGTTATGAAATAACGAAGTCCCAAACATTCTAGGATGGAAAAAGAAAAATAAAAATAAAAAATATATGTATGGTATAAGAAAAAGGAAAAATACAAAAATATGTGTGGTAATAAGTGTAAATATTTAAAAATGGTCAAAACGGGGCTTTTCAAAACTAATGATTCTTTAATTCCCTTTGATGAACACTTAGCTACTTTTCGAGGTAATTAGTCGAGGGGGATTGAGATTCTTGGTTTTCTAAAGTGTTTACTTATGGCATTGCGTGAGGACACGACAATAGTTTAGTATGGGAGATTTTGGTATGTGCTTAATTACACATATCTTTTACCTATTAAAACGAGCCTAAAATGACCAAAATATATCAAAAATGCATTGTATTTGTGTGTTTTGTGATTTATGATTGTGCAGGTAACGGATATTCACTAAAGGACAAAAATCAAGCCAAAACGGACAAAACCGAGCACGGGATTGGAAAGAGCGAAAAAAAAGTCAAAGTCAACAAGTCAAAGACGAAGACAAAACCAAAGAAATCCTAAATGGGCCGACCCCGTACCCATTTAATGGGCCGGGTCAGCCTATTAAGCCTTCATTTATAAAACTTATAAGTTTAAAAAGTCCAAAAACCCTTTATAACTTAACCCGGCCCAAAACCAAACCTAAAGCCCAAACCATATACACATTAACCCCATTAACACTATTAGTCCCTAACACTTTGCATCGTTAGTCCTTATGGACTAACATTGCTAGTCCTTAGGGACTAACACTATTAGTCCCTTATGACTAACACCCTTAACCCCGTTACCCTGTTCACCCAAATCAAACTTTTCCCGCCATAACTACTATTCACCCATCTATGTCGTTTTCACCTCGACCCCTACACCCCATTGACAAACCCATCACTCTCAAATCAACCCCACACCATAAACTGCCAATTCCACCTTGGCAATCCCTTAACGTTTGATTGGACAACAAGGAATTAAGGGCTTTGATCATACAAGTTGGAGAACAAGATAAATGGATGGCCATGATGATGGTTTTGAGCTCACTCACACAAGAAACACACCTTCTTATCTCCTCACAGAACTAGCACAAGGCCAAGACCCAAGACGTTGTTTTTTCTCTATAAATAGGACTATTGTAAGCCCTTGAGGCATGTAGTTTTTATCTTTTCAGCTTATATTAAGTTTAGCTTATTGTACTTTTTAAAGTCTTGTACTGTTTTTAAGTTTAATGAAATTTAAGTTTTTATGAAAAATTCTGTTTTTAAGTTAACCCACAGAACCTAGCACAAGGACAAGACCAAGACTTGGATTTTTGCTATATAAAATAGGACTTTTTGTAAGCCCTTTTAGTGCTATCCTAATTTAACCAAGCTTATTTAGTATAACTTTTAAGCATAAATTGCCTTTTTTTAAGTCTGTAATGTTTTTTCCTTAAATTTTAATGAAAAGTTAAGGTTTTTATGTTTAAATTACATGTTTTTTCAAAGTTCATGTTCCACTTTTTTAAAAATATTTTTATAACACTCTTATAATCTTAAATATTTACTTAAGCTGTTTTACTTAAGCACTATAAACTTTTCTATAGTTTATAGTGTTTAAGCCATTTTTACCAAAAAATCACTCAAAAAGCTATTTTGGATGACAAGCCAGACTTGAAAAGGCTTGTAGGTTTTTACTAGCTTCTTGTGGGTTTTTACTAGCTTGTAGACAAAGCTCTTAAGAGCTTATTTGCCCTTGTTTAGAGCAAAGGGATTTGTAAGTTTCTCCTTTTCATTTTTTTAGCTTAAAATTGCTTATTGCTTATTTACTGCTTATTTATTGCTTATATGTCATTTGCTTATGTTTTTATATAAAACTGTCTTACTTTGCTTTTAAACTGCTTATTCCTTTTTGCTTATTTTAAGTGCTTAATTT